>JAQZBX010011609.1:20649-42537 GCA_029593785.1 Cabassous unicinctus | reverse complement strand
TACCATATGAGAGGCCCCGGGTTCGCTTCCCGGCGCCTCCTTGTGAGGGCAGGCCGGCTCGCGCGGTGCCCTGGGCTGATGCGGCAAGACCTCACAGCAAGGGGGAGATAAGCAGACACAGAGAAGACACGCAGTGAATGGACACAGCAAGCACAAGCAGCAAGGGGGGGATAAATAAATAAAATAAATAAATCTAAAAAAAAGAAAGAAAGAAACTCAACAAAATAAAGGCAGCTCCGGATGACAAGGCCTGAAGAGAGCTGGGCCGGCACCCTAACAGCCTCTCTCATTCCACAGCGAAGGCTTTAGGTACCCCCCTTCCTCCCTCCCGGAGCCAAGCAAACCTCCCCAGTTCCTTTGGGCTTTGTTCACTGAGCCAAAACTAGCAGCTGCCCCGAACAGGGTGGAGCAGACCCAAAAGGAAAGACTTGGCTCAGCCCTCCTGCTAACTGCAACCAAAAGTCCTCAGTGTCTACCTCAAAGAAGAAGGAGGCACGGGCAGCGGTTACTTAAACTTCTCCTCTCTCAGCCTGAGCAGACGCCAGCCTGATGAGGGGGGTGGACACTGTACCCATTTGATAGATGAGGAAACTGAGGCTCCAAGAGCCTGGGGGGTGGGAGGCAGAACAAGGATTTAAACCTGGGACTGCCGACCCCAAACCAGACTCTCCTGTCTGCTCCACTGTGCCATGTCACAAATACCCTCTCCAAAACAAAGGTGCTGGCTAAGGAAAGTCACGGAGGAAGAGAGGGACAAGATCTAAGACTGACCTAGTCCCCCGTCACCGAGAGGCCGGGGGCACTGTGCCAAGGGGGACAGAGCTGGGGCCAGGCTGCCTGGTCTAGAATCCTGGCCTGAGATCAGAGCCACCCTGGGCCTCAGTTTCCTCGTCTGTAAAATGGGAATGAAACAGTACACCTGCCTCGTTGGTTTGGTGCGTGATTCAAATGGCTTCTTATGTGAGAAGCTCTTTGAAAAGTGCCTGGCCCATCACAAAAGTGTTAGTTATGATGAGGAGGATATAGGGCTCTGCAAACACAACGGGGGACCCCACCACTAATCTCCCATGAGACACTTTGTGTCACTCAGCCCCCAACCCAGAGAAGGCTGGGTGGCGCAGGCCTGCTTGACAGCGACCTCTTCCCCTCGGGGTCGCCTGCGGCCAGTGCTGGGAGCTGCTCAGGCAGGCAGCATTCCCAGCATGGTCCCAGGCTCCCCGAGGTCCTCTTGGCTGAGGGCACGGGCAAGGTTGGCACTGGACACGTTTACCCTGGGCTCGCAGTGGCAGCCTGTGCCAGGAGTGACTGCAACCCACAGTCACGGCGCAGGTGGGGTAGCACCCAGGGCTGCTCGTGTGCACTTGGCCGGGTCCTGGGGGGAGGCCTCTGGAGGAACTACCGGTCTTTCAGGGCAGTTCACGGGACTGGCTGGAAAGCTGTGCCTTTGAAGCCTGCAGGGCTGGGCCTGGCTGGCGGGGAGGGATGGACCCTGGGCTTGGGTCAGCCTGGCTGCCCAAGAAAACTGGAACGCTCTTCACCAATTTCAAGGCAAGAGATCAAGGTCAAGCACAGAAAGGTGGCCCAGCGAACGTCAGCTTCAGCCCCCAATCGGGAATCACGTCAGAAGGTTCCGTGGTAAGGCCTATCCCCCATCCCTGCCACCATGGATCCCTGCCTTCCAGAAAGGCAGCTTGGCACAGGCTCCTACGCCTCAGGGGCTTCAGAGATAACGCTCCCGCTAGCTCCTCTTTCCTGAGGTTGGAGTCCAGGCCCAGAAGTGGGGGGCCGGGGAGGAGGCAAATGCCTTTGGGGGAGCAGGAGCTCTGAGAGCCCAGCGGAGGTCTCCCCACGAGGGGAGGGGAACACGGGGCCTCTGCGTGCTACTCATCTGTGCTTGCAGAGGTGGGGAGGAGGGGGTCCCAGGGGAGGCCGCTGCGGCAGAAGACGGGCCCAGAGAGCCCCGTGGACAAGCTTGGCCGGAGCGTGGTGGAGTCGCCTGCACTCGGTGACCACGCAGGCTGGGGCAAGCGGGAGCCCAGTGACGCCAGCCCAGAGGGTCTCCCCAAGAACCAGTCCTCACCTGAACTCAGCGAGAGGAAGAAATGTGGATACACGTGGCCATTCAGTCAAGCCTGCCTCAGTGGGCCGTGGCCATGATCAGGAGCACCGCGGTTAAGTTTTTACTCACCCAAACATTCCATAGATTGTGAAGGAGAAGCCTATGACAGAACTCAGCAAGCGGACACATACCAGGGGGGCTTCTTACAATGGGAAAGTGCTCGGAATTTCTGGGAAAACTATGGGCCTTTCACCTGCCACATGGCAAAGGCCTTTCATGCCAACCTTGAGCACTGGGGGATATCCCCCCCTTTCACCGGTGTGGAAACTGAGATGGAGAGACCTCTCATGGCTAACGCACAGCCTGGCTGAGCAAGAGAACAGTACCTGACTCTCAGGCTGCACTCCCAGGACCTGTTAACCTAGAATTCTTATTTGAGGCAGAAAAGCTTTGCAGGGGATTGACGGGCCGTCAGCTGGGCCCCACTGAGGGTTCCCCACAAGGACGAACTGCCTGTGGGGGGCAGCTGGCCCCTGCTCCCCGCAGTGCCACGGCATCCTGCACGCCAGCCTCGTTCCAGATCCAAGGAAGGTTCTTTCGCGCCTCGAGCCCCACCTCGGGCCTGTCTGCTCCGAGCTGCTATACCTCTCCTGGCCAAATTCCCACTTGGTAATTGAGCATTTTGTTCCAAAGCTGTCTAGACACATGCTCCGCAGGGGATTTGGGAGAGATGAAATGCAGATAGGAGCTGGAAGTGAAACGCCACGCTCAGCCTTGATGGCAGCTGACGTGAAGCCCTTGGGTGTCCACCCACTCCCAGTTTAATGACCCTGCTCTGCCGTCCGCCGCCGGTTGCCTGGCTCACATCAAAGCTGTCTCGAGGCTGCGGGACAGCAGACACTGTCTGACTCTCTCTCTGACCCAGCCCCAGCCACGGGCCATCTTGGTTCACCTCACCATCGGCAAGCCCACTCCTCTGCCCGTCTCGCTGGAGCCTCACAGCAGGCCCGAGAAGCCAAGAGGGCAAACGTCCGTCCTCCACTTGACAGGTGAGAGAAGCGGGGGGAGGCAGAGGACGGGAGGCGCGTGCGGCCCCAGGGCCGGCCATCAGAGTCACAGACCCTTCCCTCAAGCCACCGGGGACAGCGAATGCGCAAGCCGGGGGTGAACACAAAATAGCGAGGAGGGGAGAGCTCGCCAGGGGTGAAAGCAAAACTCTGAGGCTCCAGCCTGAGGTTTAGGAGATTCCCGGTGCCTCCTGAAGCAGACAGAGCTGAGGAGGGGACCTCGGGTTCCACCAGGGCTTGAGCTCAGGTTTGGCCCCAGGCCTCCCAGGACAAGGCAGATTCCAGAGTGAGCCCATCTCAGCCCCAGGTCTCACAGTCACACTCAGGCTAGCGGGAGGGGGGAGCCTGGGGCGCTGGAAGAAGGGCCACCAAGGATGAAAATACACACCCACCGCCTCACAGTCTGCAAGTGAGTCACCCGTGCTAAATGGTGGCTGACGAGAAAGTGACTTTAAGAAAACATGAGTCCTTTTACGTGGGGACTTGAGAGTTGGTTCGGTTGTAGGCACAATGGCCATATCTGTCAATGCTATGTCACAGCTGCTGTGTGGAGATACTAAGATGCAAAATAAAGTTGCAGAACACGGAAGAATATTTGATGAAAATTCGTAAAGACATGACATTTTAGAAAGCATCCTTGGGGTTGACTGAAGTCTAATCAGGATATTGATGTTCCTAAATAGCAGCCTCATTTTCAATGAGGCATCGCTGTCTTTTGAGAGGCCAGTGGGCTGTGAAGTTCCTTCCTGAGGGTTCATACCATGAGATTAATTTTGAAAGACTGGAGATGGAAATCAACCAGAAAAAGCCCTTCAATTTACAGACATGGAGAGGAAACATACACTCGTGATCTGTTTTTATTAAGAGATGTTGACTTAAGCTTTAATTTTGTAAATGGATAATGAAACAACCTTATGTGAATTAATATGTAGATAAAATTCAAGCCATTTCTGTTAACACTACCCTGGAGTCAAAAGCTATTAACAATTTGCTAAAGGTGAGAGCCTAGTAAATGTAATATAAAATTCTTGTTTAAGTAAATTGAGATGTGTGTAAAAAAAAAAAGAAAAAGAAAAGAAAAGAAAACATGAGGGAAGCGATTGTGGCTGAAGCGATTGGGCTCCCGCCTACCACACAGGAGGTCCCTGGTTTGGTTCCGGGTGCCTCCTAAAGAAGACAGTGAGCTGATGCGATGCACAGGCACAGCAAGCTGATGCAACAAAAGACAAAGGAGGAAGACATAATGAGAGACACAACAAAAATCAGGGAATGGAGATGGTTTAAGCGATTAGGCGCCTCCCTCCCACATCGGAGGTCCCGGCTTCAGTTCCTGGTGCCTCCTAAAGAAACAAAGAAGACAAAGAGACACACAGCCAAGTGCAAACAATGAGGGAGTGGGGAGAAAGAAACAAATAAAATAAATCTTTAAAAAAAGAGAAGGAAACATGAATTCCCCGGACACCTGGGTTGCCAGCCCACTGCCACCTGGGGCCATGGAGAAGCAGCCCACAGGTACTGGGTGGGCAGTTACTAAGCCCCGGCTGTAGGCAGGATCCTAACCGTGCAGCAGGTACAACGCTGAAACGTGGCAGAGGCTGGTCCATCGCATGATTAAAGACAGATCTTACCATTCCTCTAGACTAAAACAAACAACAACAGGCCTCGCAAGTCTGGCTGCCACAGACAAGCCTGCAGCACTGCTCTCATGCAACCCTGTCTACACGACAGGGAACGTTTTCAGCAAATGTTCAGAGTGCCCCCTATGTGCCTCAGGAAGCCCCAAGCCAGGGGGACACACAGCAGTAAGAAGAGACAGAGCCCACCTCCCTCTCTGTGGCCAGCCCCTGCCCCGACTCTTCCATCAGGGCTAAAACATACATCAACACCGGGGGGTGGATGTGGCTCAGATGGTTGGGCATCCGTCTCCCATATGAAGGGACCTGGGTTTGATCCCCAGGACCTCCCGGTAAAAAATTTTAAAAAAGAAAAATAAAAATATACATCAACGCTAAAAACGATTTGGGTGTTTTCAGTTGCTCAAAATGGAGCAAATATGCACCGCCCCAGGGCAGGCTGGTGCCAGGGTGGTTACTTCAAAGCTCAAGGGCAGTATCAAGGGCGAGGCTCCTGCTTCTTTCTGTCCAATCAACTTCAGCCTCTTCCTGTGGTTGCAGGATGGCTGTCGCCACTCCAGGCATTAGGTAAAGACATGGCAATGCCCACTGGAAGTAAAAGGATCTTTTCTCCCTTGCATGAGTCTCTTCAGAAGAGCAAGAAATTGCAGCTGTGCCTCAGCCCACTTCTCCTCATGGGTCATCAGACAGAATTCATTCTCAGGGCTACCCCAAAACCATCCTTTGCCGGAGGAGCGCGGCCCCGGAGATCGCATCAGACCCCTCTGGATTCGCCTGGGTCAGGAGTGGGGTGGGGTCAGGGATGGACCTAAAACAAAACTGCCAGGAGGAAAGAAGCAGGAAGTGGCTGTTATGTGGGGGGCTCCAGTGGTCGCCCCCCACATCACGGAGGAAGATGGTGCAGTCCAAAATAACGAGCCTGATCTGCGTGCCTAGAGATGTTCAGACAAGACTCTAAGAAATGTGCACTCCTTCGCCTAGAGGTTTTTTTGGGGGTGGGGATGAGGATGAGGAGTTGTCTGCTTAAAGGGAAAGCAATGGCCCCCAAACCTCTCTGGTGGCCAGAGCAGGGTACACTGGTCCCAGCAGAGCCAGACGGTGTGGACAAGCCCACCCCACTCACCGGCCCTAGGCTGACCCAGGGCTCTGCCAATCGGTCAGCACGCACAGCCCACTGCTCAGGGGGACAGACGGCCCAGAGCGTGTCCGTGTCACCAAAAGGGGATAGAAGGGCTCATGGCGAGGTGGCGGCAGGTACCAGGAGAGCAAGCCTTCCTCCCTACCCCTGCTGCCCTTCTCGCCAACGCCCTCTGCCCGTTGCTCAGGGGCAGCCCCAGGTGCTCACAGCTCACAGGCAGCCAGGGCGAAGCTAGTGCCCCACTGGCCCCGCCAAGGCAGCTGAGGACAGACATGGCGCAGGGCAACAGGGGGGTCAGGAAAACCAGGAGAGAGCTGTGGGTCCCGGGCACAGGTCGCTGCGATCCTCCCGGGAGGAGTCTGTCTCACCCTCAGACAAGCCCGGGCTGGGGCGCGGGGCAGGCTGTGCCACGCAGCCTCGGCTTCCTGGCGGTACAAGTGGTCCAGCCTCCTGCTGGAAAATGAGGCATCCCTGCGGAATTCCCACAGGGAAGGGAAGCTTGGCCTGTGCCAAGGAGATGCCCCCTGGGCTGTCTGCCTTGGTCTTACTATCCAGCAGCAACCAAGGGTGGCGAAGAAATGAAGACTTTGAAATAAAACAAGCCCCAAACACACACGGACGCACACACAGAGACGCACACACGCACACTCGCACATGCACACAGTGCCCCTCAGGCTCCTCACGTGCTAGGAGCACCCTGGGCCGGGGTCCTGTATTAGCTCACACTGTGACCTTGGCCAGGTGACTGTAAACAGGTGGGCCTCGGTTTACCACCTCTCGAATAAGGGAGTTAAGGCTGATGATAGCCAAGACCATCTCAATTCTGAATGACTTATTTCCGAAAAAATATACTTGCTGACGATGGTTGAATCAGGAAGCTCAAAACAGGCAGCAAGGTCCTTAATCAATCTCTTTTCATACAACTCCCCAGCTGGGGTCAGATGATCCCTGCAGACTCCTACAGCTGCCAGAAGAGTCCTTGGAACTCTCCAGCTGTTGACTCAGCCATTACTC
Organism: Cabassous unicinctus; assembly: GCA_029593785.1. Classification (NCBI taxonomy): domain Eukaryota; kingdom Metazoa; phylum Chordata; class Mammalia; order Cingulata; family Chlamyphoridae; genus Cabassous; species Cabassous unicinctus. The sequence goes on along the minus strand of JAQZBX010011609.1, from coordinate 35,625 downwards.
CTCCATAGAGGACCGCAAAAAGCCATGACCCATCAATCGTTCAGCTTCTGGTCAGTTTGGGTTTTGCTTAACAGCCCTTGTGCTCTCATCTCGTTGCAATCTTATTCCCTGAAACTTAAAGGGAAAAGAGCAATAAAAGAAGCAAATAAAACCAGAACTAAAGGGAAAATTGGAAACTTTCTTTCACCTAATGAGGCAAGTCAATTACTTCTTTCTCTCTCCTTGCAAAGTATAAAGCACTCCCTAGTTACAAAAATATTTTTTTTGCTGAATTTGCAGAAGACACCGCATCCGCCAGCTGCCCAGCACACTCGTTTTCAAGGGACTGGGATTTCCAGTCTGGTCCTGCGTTGGCTGAAGTTTGCTTCAAAGGCTAATGTTGCAGCAACTGGCAGCGACTCAACTGAGTGATTCAACGCGCCTTCTGGAAACACAGTTATGCTAGCCTTTCATTTTCTTTAAAAGAAAATATGCAATGGGGAAACTAGCACGTCCCCCAAACCAACAAGAGGCAGCACCAGAGAGCTTGCACTGCTGCTCGGGAAAAACAAATCAGGCTGCAGAAGAATCAGTTGGGAGACATTAGCATCGAAAGACTGGCTTGAGAGAGGGACCCTGCGAGGCTGTGATGGCCACAGTGGACCAGGGGCTCTCGGCAGGAGAGGAGGCAGTGAGCACCAAGGAGGCTGAAGGGCAGTGGCGGTGGGAGGGCCAAGAGACTGAGCTCAGATGAGCCCAAGCATTCTTGCAGAGAGGCTACAAAATGTGTGGGGCCCAGTGCAAAATAAAACTGCAGAACTCCCTGTTCACAAAGCAGAGGAAAGTGTCTGTTAAAGGTCCTAAGATGCATTTTTTTTCCTTCCATGCGCTCTCGATCTGCCATGATGCTTTTTATTTGCAACTGAATGTCGTGCTCCCTTGCAGGTGTAGACACCCAGGGGCCTCCCAACTGGGTGCACACAGCCCAGCGGCTGCTGGTCAGACATGCTGCACCCCAGCCCGGGGTGGGTAAACCAAGCCAGGCACCTCCCCGCTTTCCCAGGTCCACCACCCACCCCATGGAGAACAGGTGACCCCAAAGGTATTGCAACTTCCTTGCCAGGACGCACTAGGTACCTGGATAGGGATAGTGGGGGCTTCCCGCTGCGGAGTCACCCGCTGAACACACGGAACAGCTGCCGCCACACGCTGCTCCGAGAGGCCATGGAGCACGCGTTCAACCCCAACCCTCCCCGTGCCTGTGCCCCCACCAGGGACGGTGGGTGGCAGGGGGTATGGAGCAGGAACAGGGAAGGGGAGGCCGGGCAGGGCCAGGGGTACCAGGGACAGCAGGGGGTGAGGAGCAAGAAGCGGGACCGAGTGGGCTCCAGGCTGTCCCACCCCTGAGAACACTCTGTTACTTCATCGGACTTCACTCCCAAAACATAAATTCAAAGCTGAAGTGAAGATGGCGACCTCAGAGCCCTGAACCAGCAAGCCCAAGCCCTGCTGAGCGTGCAGCCTACAGGGTGGGCAGCGGGAGGAGCTGGTGGACAGAGAGTGAGGTGTGCAGGATTCAGACTGGACAGGGTGAGGTCATCAGCGAAGGTAGGGTCAAGGGTAAGACCAAGGGAGGGTGCTAAGGTGGGGGTAGGGGGTGACCAAGGGCCCAAGAGGCCAGGCTGGCGGCATCTTCCAAGCCGGCACTGAGACCACCAACATAGAGAGAACTGAGAATAGCGTCGAAATCAAGCTGCCATCTTCCATTTCCCCAAACAACGAATTCTCATTGACTTAGCGGGATGGGCGATGTGGAGGTGGTGGGGTGGAAGGGAGGGGGGCTGGGGTGCAAGGAGATCAGGTAAGAGAGATAGGAGAAGTGGGGGAGTTTCAGGGGAGACAGAGAGAGGGAAGGGGAAGAGAACAGAGGAGGTTGTGCAAGATGAAGAGACAGGGAATGAGAAACTTGCTTAACAACTCTACCCTTCACTGTTTATGAACACCACTGTAATATTTAGTCTCCTTTAAGCTATATCAAGAAATGTTTGCCATTTCAAATTTCCCCTTAGTCTTGTTGTTTAAACCACAAAATGTCAACAGCTTTCAACGAGAGCCCAGCGGCCAGTGGTTGTATATATTCTGTGGCATCCAGAGGAGGAAAAACATTGTCTTCATCAAGTCTACACTTTGTCTTCTCCATACATCAGCCCCTTCAGTCCTCCCCTCTTATCAACTGGTCTTAGCTTGGCCAATGCTGCTAAGACAGTGTTTAGCCATGGTAGATGCTCAATAAATATTTATAAAATCAATGAATGAACAAGTGAATGAATGAAAGAATGAACAACCCAGACTGTACAAGATCCATGAGGATCTTAACTGGCTAATAATGTGCAAAGCATCTCGGTATTGGTTAAAAACTCTTTTGTAATGATACTACAGAAAATTGGGAAGAAAAAGAACACTCTGCTTTAATCTAAAAGACCAAAGCTTCATTTCCAGCAAAGAAGCAAAATACCCCCCAAGAGAAAAAGCAAATGAAATCAGCCTTTCTGTTTCCATTCCCTTTGGTCACTCGGTGTTTCACCTCGCTTTGTTCCTATGACCATCCCCCAGCACGTTCATCTCCTCCAGGACAAGGTGATAACTGTCTAAGGCTGGGGTTGGCAGGTGTTTTTTTGTAAAGGGCCAGAGTAAATATTTTCAGTTTCATGGGCCATACAGCCTCCATCCCAACTTCTCAGCTCTGCTATTGCAGGGTGAAGGCAGCCACAGACTCTATGTAAGTGATTGGGCATGGCTGTGTTCCAATAAAACTTTATTTGCAAAAATGGATGGAGTGCCAGGCTTGGCCCATTTGGCCCACAGGCTGTAGTTGCCCACCCTGGACTTCAACACACTGCCACACACTCACCAGACTGTCAGGAACCGATTCGTGTTCCTCCCCCAGTGAAGGGGACAAGAGGCATTCCTGGTGGGGCGCCTACAAACCCAGTCCCTACAATCTGGGAACGGCTTTGTCAGGCTCATAAATAATAGTCTTAACCCAATTCCCTGAAGAGAGAGTGCCAACGTGAAAAAAAGACTTTACCATATTAAGAGAAAAATACAGCCAAAGAATTTCCTTAACAATCAACTGAGTTCTTGAAATGGGGCCAGAGAACACAAAAGGGCTCCAGTTTTGATACTGAAACGTTTTCACATCTTGCAATCAGAGCAAGAAGAAGCAACGTCCCCATTAACCTCTGGGCTAAGGCTAGGCAGAGGGACGGATGCTGCTTCCGCTTCACGTCTGGCTTTACATCACTTGATGAAATATTGATTCCCACCGCCCCTAAAGAAGGTGAAAGTCAATACCGTAAGAGAAGCCTCATTACCTCACCAGGGCCTGTGGCAGCTTTAGCAAATGCAACAGCAGCCCTCTAAGTGCAGGGAGAGAAAGGAGAGAGACCACAAAGAGACCATTGCAGAGGGGGTGGGAACCAGAACCCCAAACGGAAAAACACAGAAACAAAATAAGAGAGTAACTAGGGCAGGGCAACGCGCATTCCAGGGTCGCAGTGACAGACGGCTGAAGACGGGCAGTGAACCGAGCGCGAGCCCTCTGCTACCTGATTCACTTCTGGGCAGGCTCGTCAGCCTAGCGCCTTCTGACAACCAGATGGCCAGTGAACTCGACGGCCGGCGGCACGCCCCACTCCTCCGCACCCTCCCACGGTCCCCTGGGTGCTGCCTGGACCCCCTCATGCAGATAACTCGGGGCAGAGTCACCGTGCCAGTTTTGTTCAGACAGGCCTAGAAAAGGCTGGAGCCGCTCAGCAGCTCCTGGAACTTCTAAGTGAGAGCCCCCATCCCCTCGCCCCCCGTGTGACCTGTTTCTGGACTTCACAGAAATCAGCGGTGGGGCCCTTCCACCCCATCAGCGAGCTCAGCAGTAAAGGGACCCTCTGAGGACACACCGGCCCCATAGCCCAGATGGTTCGCTCCTCAGCCACTTCAAACAAGGCTGTGGGTGGCATCTGGCCTGGAGGCAGCCAAGCACGGGGGGAGGGAAGAAGCCACCTCACAAGCTTCAATCCAGCTGTTTCCAAATATTTACCTGGTTGTTGGCGTCAAGGAAGAGCACCCACAGGAAGCCTCACCGCCTCGCCAGCGTCTTGCGTTACCACAGACCTACTGCAGCCCCCGGCAAGGCCTCCTCTCGGTCCAAACTCCAGGCAGTTCGGGGAATGAGAGGAGCACTGGCCGTGGGGTCTGGGGGTGTCCTGTCACCAGCCTCTGCATGGCCTCAAGCAAGTGACCTCCCCTCAAACAGTGGGAGAGTGGCCCAGCTGCTTGAGATGACTTCCCTTTCCACCATCCACCAAACAGCTGGCTTCGCTTCCTCCTGAGCAGTGTCTCTAAAATTCAGTCCTGAGGAGATTTTTGTCATGAGCTGATTACCTGACAAGTGAACCAGACAGGAGTAGCCCATCACACCCTAACAAGCGGAGGTGAACTTAAATCACCAAATAAATAAGACAATTATAAATTGGGATAAAGGAGTGAGAAGGGGAGGGAGGGGATGAGGTTGGGAGGGAGTGGGGCACCCCACAGGCCGGGCTGCCGAGACCCTGGTAAGGAGCTAAGATTTCTCTGTAAGAACACTGGGAGATCCATAAAGGGATTGACACAGGATGGAACCTGATCTAGAAGATTCTATCATCTTTGCTTGTCCCCTGCTATCTGGATTCACTTTTGGACAGGCTCTTGTGACTTAGTCAGCGTCTTCCGACAACAGCACAGCTGGGAAAACAGTGCTAGTGAAAGTCACCTCCCCGCTGCCTTTGTCAATACATCTCCAGTATCCTGCCAGACTCTCTGCCCTGAGGAAACCGACGTGCTCTCTTTTACAATTTTTTCTTTTTTCTTTTTCCCTCTACTGCTCAGGGGGAAAAAAACAAAAACTGCATGGACACAACCCAGCCCTTGGATGTAAGTTAAAACTGTTCTGCAAACATGGCCAGGGGCTCACGTTAAACACATTTAGAAACAGTTTGTATCTGAAGCTGAACTAGTTTGCCCTCAAAGCTGCTTTCTATTAAAATGTTTACATGCACCCTGCCCTGGCACTGCCTCTCCAGGCAAATGCTGGCCCCAGTCAGGGGTCCCAGAGAAAGGGGACTTTCAAATCCTGGGGCAGAAGAACACAGAAAGGGGCGCGTGGCTGGGGTCGCAGGAGACACCCTCTCCCTTCCATCCTGGCGGGGAGCAGCAGACCCAGGCTGGGCGGGGCTGCTCGGTGAGCTTTCTCCCAGAGGTCCTCCGAGGTCTCGAAACTCAGCAGGGAATGTGAGCACACGTGGGTCTGCAGAGCAGTGAGAAGCAAAAAAGGGTTCTTTGGTCACAAGCCCAGAAACGTCTCTGGCAACTAACTTTAAGCCATGGGGAGTTTACTGGAGATGTGAGGTGAGGTCCAAGAACAGAAGGAAAAGCAGAAGGATAGGGCTCAGAAAGGATTAGAACTCAGTGCCAGGGCCCCGGCAGCCATGGCCCTACCAGCTTCGCCCACATTAGTCTTTGTCCACTTCTAAGGGGAGCCTTTGCTTCATCTAACTAGCTCATGTGTCGCCTTGGCCGTGGGGGGTGGGCCTTCTACCCAAAGGGAGAGAAGTAGGTCCCCAAAGTCAATGTTGGCTGGCCCTCCCCGAAGAGGTGGGGGTGCACATTAAGTGAGCAATAGTAACAGATGTCCGTGAAAATTCCCACTTAATTACACAAGTGTCAGGAATATCGTGTTCAGGAAGAACAATGGCAAGGAATGAGTAATGGAGAACTCTCTAAATGAAATCAGGATGCTGGGGGGGCAGGGTAGGCACGGGGCCCAAACCATGAGCCACCAAGTTAGTCACTGGGCCCATCTGCATGGCAGGGTCACGCCAGCTTCTTGGGGTGACTAGTAATGAGCCCCGGGAAGGCTGGGACGTGGTCACACGGCAAGGCAGCACTTAGAATGAGGATGGTTCCCCAAGCCCAAGTTTTGTTGGTTCTAGTCTGTCTTTTCTGAGTTTTCCTGATCTGTTTCTCCTCCTCTTCCTCCTCCTCCTTTCCTTTCTTTCTTTTTATTTATTTATTTTTATTTTTATTTTTTTGGCTCCTGAGTTGACACAACGCAAGGCGAGCTCTTGCCCCATCCACTGGTGCCAAACATTTATCATATCACGTGCTGGGGTGAATGTGTGCTCGTACCCCTGGGTGGGAGGCTCAACTAGGACCTCATCACAGGCCAGCCCCTTCCCCCACCCCCAAATAATCTATCGTTCCAGCAAAGAAACAAAAGGAAAAGTGGTAGAAGAGAAGTTTTTACTCTCCTTGCTTCCAACTACTATCAGCAAAAAAAAAAAGGAGTTTAGTCAGTGGAAACCAGTCCTTTGTGTGGGTGCCTGCAATTTAATATCCTTTCATTTCCGATTCCATTTTGAAAAGCCACATGATTTCAACTTGAAATTTTCAAGCATCCTTTTTTCTTTTTTTGGAAACACATGTAGAGTAGTGTGCTGCTGGTAGAACAACTAGACCCCCGCGGGTAGCAAGGGGAGGGTCAGAAACACTCTGCAAAGCTTGTCCGTTTAGATCTTTCACGTCCTGCCTGGACTTGCTGGCGATGACACCAGGATTCAGCCTCTGTTTTTGGCTCAAAATCTGAAAAGAATATCCCCCAGCCAGAAGCCGTTGCATGCTATGCACCCACACATTGCAAACACAGAATTATTTACTGGGGACATCTCCCCGGGGGTCCAGGCCAGCACCCTGCCGCATGGACAGCACGGCCCCCGCTGCTGGCTGCCCTCCGAGGGCTCGGCGGAGCTGCAGGGCCCCACGTGTGGCCACCGGATGCACTGTTCCGGCCAGCCTCTTTCCGGTGAGCCTACCACACCACATCCTGGATCCTTTTCTAGTAGCCTGCTCCTAAACAGGGATACACAAGCCTTCTGCAGACTATTTAAAGTCACGCCGTCCCATTACACCAAAAGGACAGGCCTGCTCCCACCAGGGCCGTGGACGGGCACTCGGGGAACAGTGCTTGGCCCAGGAGGCTGGGGGAGAGCAGGGCAGCTCATGGCCAGGCCCGGGGACGTGGCTCTGCTCTCAGGCATCCGTATCTGCCACGCATGTCACCAGTGGGGCCAGGCAATACAAGCTCCTGAGCCCTGTGCCAAAGCCCCTATTAACTTCCCCGGAAGCCAGAAACTGAGCTGACTCAGTCTGATGATGCTCAGTCTTGACTTGATCCAACTAAGGAAAAAAGCACTGAGCAAGAGAGCACAGTCTTGTCTCGCCTCATTCTCACGGGCGTCAAAAATGTTAGATGAAAACATCGATGAGACCAAGTCCACTCCAAAAGAACAAAAATACTCACGGCAGCATTATTCATAAAAACCAAGAAATGGAAACAACCTAATAGCCACAAACAGATGAATGGATAAAAATTCAGGTTCACCCGGACAGTAGAATGCTACTCAGCAGTAAAAAGGAACAGATCGCCGATGCATTCGAAAACTGGACAAATGCCACATTTTGCTGAGGGAACGATGCTGGACCCCTAAGATTCCATTTCTATTAAATTCTGAAATAGACAAAACCAGTCCCCAGCGACAGAGGTCAAAACAGTGATTGCCTCTGGATGGAACCTTCTGGGCTTCTGTAAATGTACAACTTGAAATGGGTGGAGATTACATAAGCGTACATGGACATAAAAATCCATCGAGCTATGCAGGAAAGTGTACTTCGTATATAAGTTATACCTCACCAAAAGAGGGGGAGAGAAAAAGAAAAGAAAAGGTTTAAAAAGCAGGTAAGAGCAAGTGAACCACACAGACCAAATGGGCAGAAGAGGGCGGCTGCTTGGCTAGAACTGCTCCCACCTCCTCCTCAACGCCCCTCTCCAGCTCTCACGCCGCAGGCATTTAATGCCTGTCAGGATGGAGGTCTCAACTCACAGAGGCATCTCTCAACTGTGGGGCATTTTTACTACGTATCCCCATCCTTACTCATGATAAAAACGTAACTTCTCAAATGCCCGCTGTGGTTTCAGTTGGAGCCCGAGGTTTCCTTCCAGGAAGAAGGATGCATTATGGACAGAGCTGCATTTTACAGAAGCAGCCTCATTTAGTTACAACAATGATGCAGTAAGAAAGTGTGAGCCACACTCGACAGATGAGAAAACCCAAGGTTCAGAAGGTAAATGGTATTTTTCATTCTTTCCACCATAGCACTCTGCTCAATAGCTTAGTAGGACAAAAAGAAAAGCCAACAAATGGGCCAGAATAAATACTACCCTACCTCCAACTAGCTTCAATGATCCAATCTAAAGAACAGAGGTCATTCATGCCTTACGTATCTTAGATGGCAGAGGAGCCTTGGGTTCTAGCCTGCTTCCCCCCATTCCCCAGCTGTGGGGCCTCGGGCCCTCTTGAGCTCTCTGAGCCCGTTTATTCTGCTATAGAATGGGGCTAATACACCAGTTATTGTGCATTAGGTGAAAGTCAGAGAAAACTACGAACCTGGCCAGGAGTTGGAGCTTATCCGGTCAACAATTGTGATTCTTTGGTGACTTATAAAACCACATTTAGAAAGACAGGTTGTTGCTGGGAATTCCACAGTAACCTGACAGGAATACCATGCCTCTGTGACCTCACTAGAGGCCTGCTACCCTGCGGGGACAGAGCCTGTTTCCACCCAGCTCTCCAGCCCAGACCTCGCCACAGAGCCACCCCGAGGGTAAAGACAAGGGGCCTGCAGGGTGGTGGCGGTGGGTGTCTGAAAGGCTAGCTGTGAAGGAGCCTGGGCTGGGGCAGCACCCTTGGTGCTGCAGGAAAAAGAATCCAAGATCCAGAATCCTACTGTCCAAACAGTCCTTGCAGAGCTGCTGCTAGAAGGAAGTATTTCCTCTGGGCCATCGTTAACAGCAGACAACAAAGGGCCCATGCCACGCCTCGCTCGCCTGCCTTCACAGCAGTTACCCAGGTGAAGCTCTGCCGGCGCCGGCCAAGAGCTGGAGAGGAAGCCTGCTCCTGGCTCTCCCAGCTCTCGGAGTCCACGATCTGTTCCTCAGCCAGCAACAGCAGCCCAGCCTACCCTGATGCTTCATTCCGTGTGAAGTCCGGAAAACTACACACTCGTGAAGAAACCAGAGAGTGCAAACCCCACTGCACATGCCACACCGCCAATCAAATCTGTCCAGTCGAGGCACCACCAGTGGGACTTTGTGATGCCCCAATAAGAGCTGGATTTTAACTTCAGATATAAAGACTTGACTGAACAAATCAACGGAACAAAAATGAGCACAAGGAGAATATTTATGTAGAAAGTAGACTGTTGTCCAATACAGCATTTCTCAGCTCGAGTTCACTGTGACTCTGTTTGGCCTAAGTAAATAAATATTTCTGGTCTCAGATAATAGACTCTCCCTTTTGTGGGTGAGTCACGTGTACATTAGCATATTAAACGCTCTGAAAAGTTCTGTAAGAAAGAAATCCATTCGCGCAGAAAGTTCTTCAAGGTTCCCAAAACTTTTTGAATACAGAACATTGTTTTAAAAACATATCGAGTAACCCTTTGAAATACCCCAATTTGCGAGACCTGGTTTGTTTTCAAAGATGCTGTTTACAAATTAATGACAGCTTAATCTACAACTTGGTAAATTCTGTATCTGTCATGACTGCACAACGTATCTTTGAAGGATGAACAAGAAATCCAGAAGAGCGGTTGCCTCTGGGATCAGGAATGAGAGGGAGACTCAATTTTCACAGCTCCTATACTAATGTCTTTACAAATGTATTGCCTTCTTTAACAAAAATTTAAGACGCTATTTCAAACACTCCTTGATCTAAGAGCCTGCTCATTCAAGAAGGTTCCACAAGCCCCTTCCTACCCCATTCCCAGTCCCCACTCTGAGCTCCTAAATGTCTCCTTAAATCCAGACGTGGCTGGGCCAGACCCGCTTCAGTCCATCAGAGCCCTTGTGCCTGTCAAGACCTCCAGTTCTGCCGAGTTTTCCCCAGCATCTGAGGACTGAGTTGGGCAGGCCAGGAGCACACTCCCATGCAAAGGGAAGACAGCCTACCTGGTGGTCAATTTTAATAAGTGCGATGTCTGCCTTCTCATCGACATCCTTGATTTTGGCTTCGTAGGTGGCGCCACTCTTCAGCTCCACTTTGACCCGGTGCTTGTTGGTCACCACGTGGGCATTCGTCACGATCAGTCCATCTTCAGACACGATAAACCCAGACCCACTAGCCACAGGCACCTCCCTCTTAGAGAAAGGGAGCCTAGAACCCAAAGGAATACACAGTTAATCCGGAAACACCTTAAAATGAACTCTTCAAGACCTGCAGTAATTGGTTCTGCAATAGCAAAACACGTGTAGCAACCATTACTTTACATATTGGATTTAACACAAAAAAACTAAACTTCATGCCAGTGTCTGCATGCATCGAAAATTACACGCAGAAAATATTCTGAAGGAATTTCCTTAAAGCCAGAGGCTCCTCCAGAAGGGTCAAGGATAGAGACTTAACTAGTCAAACAGGGAAACGTCCTAAGGAAGACTCGTTATCTTCCATAGAGTCCTGTATTTTGTTAAGGGCAGCATTTACTTGGTGACACTTCAGAGATTACAGAAAAAAAGCAGGCCCTCTTTACTTGCGGAAGAGCTCGATGTGCACCACGGCAGGAGCAATCTTCTCCACCACGTCGGCAATAAAGTTGTATTTATGGCGCAAGCTGTTGGGGTCTTCCTGCCCTGGGAACAAAAGCAGAGAAAAGACACTTAACAATACCGAGCTCTGTGCTGTGGTCTCCCGGGGAGGGGCAGGGTTAACTTAGAGGAAGCCGCAAACACCCATTCCAAGGTCTCTGGAATCCGGAAGGAGGGGTGAGCCCAGCACCCCGGAGGAGTCCTTCCAGCACTCAAGGAATAACCCACTCAGATGGCGCAGCAAAACCTATTACTGATAACCTCTTTACTCAGAAAATTTCACCACAAAAATGTCAAGCTGGAGGCACCAGAAAATACCGGAGCAACTTCCACTACCTCGACCTCCTAACAGCTATTCCAGAAAGGGTGCAGCTCGCAGGTCCCTTTGGCGATGGCAGCCTCCCTTCCCCAGCTTCCCTTCCCCAGCTCCCCCAGCTCTGCAAAGAAGCTCTTCACCTGGGCAGAATGCCGGGATTGAGGGGAGGACTCAGCTGTTTTTGACAGATGTATAGATTTCAAAGACTATTACAGAAAAGCAGCAAGGCAAAGGCATCTTTGTCTTGTCCTTCCCACTGATACCACAGGGCAATAGTCACTGCCTGTCCCCAGAACAGTCCCCCACTACGCCACAACCATTCCTTCCAACCCTGGCCGTGACATCCCAGGCAAAGAACACAAGAGGTGCCTTGATACTGCTGGACAGAGGGGGAGAGAGGGAGGGGGAGAGAGAGAGAGAAAAATACGAAGCTAAGATGACTTTGTTTATAAATACATAGACTGGAATTAGCGGACGCCAGGGGGTGGGCATTTTCAAAGCTATTTTCTGACAAAGCTGTCACACATCTCTGATGGAGCATGTATGCGCCAAGGTGAAACATTAGCTTCCACTAAACAGGTGCAGGCACCCAAGACATCTGATTCAGACATGAGTTCCTGGAGACACAGGGCCCCAGGGAACCCCTCTGCTGCCACAGGGAGCCCCATATCTACGCCACCTGCGGAGACCCCTGAATCAGAATCTGCTTAAGCAGATTAGAGGGGTCTGGTCCAGCCTGCAGCTGGGAACCCACACACCCTTTCCTGTTGCTATCATCTCCCCGTGGCCCCCTCAGTCCAGCTCAGTGCTGCACAAAGCATGCTCTCTTTTTGAATAGCATGATTTTCTGCAGTGCAGAAAAGGACCTTCAATGACTAGGCAACATAATATAATTCAGCCAGTTCACGGCAGCTTCCGTGTTGCTTTCAAAACAGTTTCCCATGTTTCTTTGTCTCAATTTCTCCCCACCTTCCCGTAGAATAGGTAAAGCCATACATTGTGCCCATATTATATTTGGGGAAACTGAGGCTCACAGTCTTTAATTGACTTCTCCACAGATGCTAAATTTTCTTAACAGAGTATAACTAACAGGAAAATCTGGGCTAGCTCCTCCCAGCCCCACGCGCTCACCAAATCCTCAGCCCGTCCACTATAATATGACCCCCCACTTATCTCCCACCCTCCGCTTCTCCAGGTAGTTGTAGTTAGTTGGACTAGAGGGCGGTGTGAGTAGGGATGAAACGTTCCTTCCCAGCACAGAGCCTGGTGACCACCACCCAAAGGCAGCTGTAAAGAGATGCGGCCGGGGCGTCCTCAGACCAGCTGCCCAGGGAAACGCCACGAGGAGGTTTAACGCCCCAAGGGCAGCGACCCGCTGAGAGAGCGTGGACTTTCTGACACCCTCTCAAGAAGGACGATGGCCAGAATCTTGCCACCAAGGACCACTTCCTCTTTCTGGCTTTCCAGTGTAGGCATGGGAGAATTTGCCCACCTCAGGGGTCAAGAGGAAAGTGGCTTTTCCAGGTAAAAAGAGAAGCAGTTCCTTCCTCACACAGACTAGAGAAAGTGGCTCCGGGGTCTGTCACCCAGGAAAGCAACATCAGAGTGTGGGCAGGACACCAGCCGGGGCCCAAGGAGGCCCCGACTCCATCCCCCATCTGCTGGGCACCTCCATTTCCCCTTCTCTAGAAGGAGCCAGCGGCCTCTAGAACGAGCTGTGGCATCTACTCCAGCTCCAGTGTTCTGAGATCTAGGCCTGTGTCTCCCCCTCACCCCGACGTGCTGCTGCAAGAGAAAGAGTACGTGGAACCTGAGACCGGGCACACGGCTCCCAGCTCTGCAGATGTGTAACCAAGGGGAGGAGCAGTGGGAGAGCAGAGCGCAGTGAGAGGTCCGATTGCCAAGACTTAACTGTGCAGCTGAGATGAAGAAAACACCCCTGCCCCCCATTACGATCACTCAGGGGACCAGTTTCAAAGAGAAAAGGAAAAGCAGAGCAGAAGAAATTGAGCATATAACACATCAACTAATTTTCCAAAGATGGGCAAAATGTCAAACCAAAGATGAAGAAATGGTGGGCTTCTCCAAATGCAAGCTCAGAATGAGGAAATAAAGTGCCTCTAAAAGAGCTTGACCCAATGTTAGATCCCTGCCCCAGGTAAAAGGCTTGTACATCAAACTAGAGGAAGCTGCTGCTGCATCTTTAGAAACCCTGTTGGCCCTATTTGACTTTAACTACTGGTGAGATGTCTTCCTTCCCAGAGAGGTCAGCCAGGTAGAGAATTCCCAGAGATGGACGCTGGCTGGCTCGGCCACAACCCAGTATCTGAGGGAAGCAGGTGGACAGAGGACTGGGAGGTCCAGGCCGCTCCGCAGTGGGACAGCAAGTGAGGAAGAGCACAGGCTCTGCTCTCAGGTGATCAGAGCGTGACACCTGGCACAGCACCGCCTGGATGTGTAACCTTAGGTCTTCTGAGTCCTAGCCCCTGGCCCATAAAATGCATTGATCATAGCACCTACCTCAAGGTACTTTCTTACTGATTTTGCATACAGCGTGGCTGGCCAAGTCATGGCATATGGTTAAAAAGAAAGAAAAGGAAAGAACTGCTCGGTAGGCATTTCCCGACAGGTGTGAGCACCGCATACCTCAGTGGTATAGCAGACAGGTAAAGGGCCTGGCAGCTCCTCCTAACAGAGCAGCAAGGCCACCTCTGTGGAGACAGTGTTCAAGGGGGGCTGTGTGGAAGGCCCATTTTCTGGCATTAACCTGTACCTCTGCTCCCCAGCTTGCAAGGGAACCCCCTCAGCCACTGCAGAAGGGAGTGATTTAGCCAGAACCACGACCCAGTGGAGCTCAAACTCCAGCGAGGCAACCGACCTCCGTCATAAGAAGACAAGTATAAGTCTCCCTACGAAGTGACGGCCTTGCTTTCTCCCTGCCTGGTTCAGGCAGGCCAAAACCAACATAACAGAAGGTAATGAGGATGGCAAGTCCCGTGCAGGGTCAAGGCCCCGTCCTTCCACCTGCTCCCATCACGTTAGAAAGCTGGGATCAGCCAGTGCTCAGTGACGGCCGGCCAGTCACAGAAAGCTGGCTGGTGCAGAATCCGGAAAAGTGAAGGAAGGTATTTTCTACATTCCTGATTAAGGAAAAGAGAGAAAAACACCACAGATCCTACAGCTATTATAAGTACAATAAAGGAATATTATGAACAAATGTATGTCATAAATTCTATAGGCTGGATGGAATTTGTGGGAATAAATTCAAATTAATTTGCATTAAGAAATGCAAATTTCTTAAAAGGCATAATCTACCAAAGTTCAGTCATGAAGAAAGGGAAAACCTGAGCAACAGTGTATCTATTAAGGGAATTACATTTGCAGTTAAAAGCCTTCCTACAAAGAAAACTTCAGGCCCAAATGGTTTCACTTGTGAATTCCACAAGCATTTAAGAAACAACCAGTACTAACACTCCACAACTTTCCCCCAAAGAGGAGAACGGAAACATTTTATGAATCCAGGATTACCTCAATCTGAAAGCCAGAAAAAAAGGCATTATAAGAGATTATAGACTGATAATAACCCTCTTGAACCTAAACCAAAGCCCTTAAAATTTTTAGCAAATTGAACTCAACAATATAATAAAAAGGATAATATATCATGAATAGGAAAGGATAAGCAAGGTTGGTTTAACGTTCAAAAACCAATCAGTGTGGGAGCAGATGCGGCTCAAGCAGTTGAGCGCCTGCTTCCCACATGGGAGGTCCTAGGTCTGCTTCCCGGTGCCTCTGGAAAAAACAAAAACAAACAAGCAAAACAATGAAAAAACCAAATCAGGGAAGCCCATGTGGCTCAGTGGTTGAGTGCCGGCTTCCCACATATGAGGTCCCAGGTCCCGTCCACCCCACACCCCTACCAAAAAAAAAAAAAAAATCAGTGCAATTC
>JAQZBX010011609.1:0-20549 GCA_029593785.1 Cabassous unicinctus | reverse complement strand
TCCCAATCAAAACCCAGAAGGAGTTTTTGTAGAAATTGATAAGCTTATTCTAAAATTTATGTGGAAAAGCAAAAAACCTAGAATACCCAAAATAATTCTGGAAAAGAGGAAAAGAAAAAAGTTATGCTACTTGATTTCATTTTTAAATGGAAAATTTCTGAATAACGAGGATTAGTAGCATGAGTCACAGAACTTTAAAGGAACTGTCCTTTCCACTTACCTAATAAACATTTATCTTTACTGATTTTTAACTCCACAAATGGCCCGTTAAGAGTTACCAACATTTCCTATAACTTTGAGTTTTTAAATGGCCAGCCTTCAATCCAAAGACAGCAAGTGATTCGTCTTTTCTCTTTATAAAGGTCCAGTCAAGCACACATCTTCATAAACGTTGCTTGCTTGGAACACATCATCCCTGAAGTTTTACAAATGCAACTTCTTAACTGGCTTTCACCAACTTCCTTATAGGAGGAAGGAGAGAGCACAGTGTTTATTGATTAGTTTCAAAAATTATTCTTGTAATCAGAAAAACAGACTCTTTCTTCCACTAGTGTTTACTGAAAAGAGCCAGGCACTAAGGCGAGTACTTGACATACAGCATCACATTAAAGGAAATTTTTTCCAATGTTAATGAAAATCACCATGAATCCAAGAACAGACTTGTATTTGTGTTTCTCTCAAAAGAATTAGCACCAAATTGGGTAAGTACTTTAAATACACCAAAATGTGTGTTTCTATCGTGTTTAAGGCAAAGCTGTCAGCAGGAAGAAGGGGGGAAGCAAGCTCTGTGGGCCTACTGTTGAGGCTCCCTGTGTCCCCAGCACCCCAGAGTGCACAGCAGACTCACGGGACATTTCCAGTTCCCTGGGGAAGCACGGCAATATCTGCTATCTGTTGGACACCATGCGAACTAACTCCAGGTGGTCCACAGCTTCAAAATTAAACCGTACCACATTCCTTTCGAGGATGCCGCATCTTTGTGAAACTGGCCTTTGGTGACTGCTGTGATTAGAAAGTAAGCACCACAACAAAATCAACGTTGAACTGGAAAGGGGGGTGGTGGCGGGCAAGCTTATTCCAAGGTCTGGGAGGTTGCGGCTCCCAACCCAACAGGTGCAAACACCCCATTAGTGAGGAATTGTCGTTATTGAAGAATGAAATAAAAATTACTTTCCTCTGATTTTTTTCAAATGGCTACTGTTGTAAAGACACAAATACTTTGTTGTTTCAGCCTAACTACTTAATAAATGGAACTATTAAGTATTTCTTTTGGCCTGGGGTCACCATGAACAAATTACTGAGACACTCAGGGCACCACAAACCGTGAAAGTTTGGGAATCTCTGCCTGAAATCTCTTGGCCTCTCTCTGGCGGGCCAGCTTGAATCCCTGCACAGCGTCAGTTAAGCGGAGCAGAGGTGAGTTTACAGTGAAGGTAAACCAAGCTCCAGCTGCACGGCCCTCCGGTGGCCCTGGCCCAGGGGGAGCCCTAGCAAGCTTGCAGCCGCCATAGGCTTTTAGAAAATCTGCACAAGACATAGAGACTTGGCTGGGGCCACTGTCTCCTCCCCTGTCCCACCTGCAGGCATCTTGGGATGTGGCTCAGGGGAGGTAAAACTGGGGCATCAGTTAGCTTGGGTTTAATGGAGCACATTTACGTGCTTTGACGTCACTTCTGTGTCTAGATAAGTCACTGTATCTACCTATAGCTTCCTAACAGCCACTGTGGTACCCTGCTGCAGGGCCAGAGACTGCATAGTTGTGGGGACTGTGGGAGGGTCCTCTGGTCCTGGAAGTATGCAGATTGTGGAGAAATATACCAGGGGACAGACTGGATCAGTAACAAGATAATAATAAACAACTATTTTTTCAATATGAAACATTACAAAATCAATCTCATATGAAACGATGATCAAAGAGTCTACAGCCAAAAACTATAGTGGGGGAAGGTATTGTAAAGGTGAAGGTAGATCCAGCAGTTAATAAAAATGTCATGACATGTTTCTGGATTTCATGATGTTTTGTATTTGCCAGCATTTTAAAATTTGTAATTTGTGGCAGTTTCTTTTCTCAAGCCAAATAATCACTTCCATACCTAACATTGTAGTCATAATTTTAAATATTTTTTCTTAAAGAGGGTTCCCTGGATCCCATGAAGCCTGGACCTGTCCCAAGGCAGGAGGAAGGTGCCAATTCCTGCCCATGGAGCAGCCGGGGCCCCACTCCCTCTCTGCCCCCCTGCCCTGCAGAGCATGTCCCGGGCTCACAGTGTGAGGGAGGTTACCTGAGCCACGCCAGCAGGCTGGCTGAGCCACACCTGCAGGATATCTGAGCCACACCTGCAGGGCACCTGAGCCATGCCAGCAGGACACCTGAGCCATACCTGCAGGCCATGCTGCCTCCACCGGCTGGGACTACTCTCAGTCACCGACAGTCCGTGGCCAGTGCTAGAGACTCTGCTTTACAAAGACCCAGGGAACCCTCTGGGCAGTGCTAGGAGAGCTCCAGGCCAAGCCCTTCCCTGCACCACCCGGCTGCTGCCCCAGGCCTGATTCCCCAGTGGTCCCAGTCTTGGATCTTGGGCTGCTCTGTCCAGGGCCCCCCAGCCCCTTCAGCCCCTTTTCTCAGCTTGACCCCTTTGTCCTGAGCCTGACCTCTCCCAGAGAGCCATGCAGAGCTGAGCGCCCTCTCCCACCCTGCCACAGAAACTCTGGTTCACAAACTCAGAGAGTGGCAGTGGCAGAGGGAATGCTGGGCTCAACTCCGAGCCTGGTACATTCCCAGCAGGGTCAGTGGGACAGTGGAAAGGTAGGTGGCAAAGCTAACCAAGGTCACCTTGCTCCTTGTCAACACCAGAATGCCTTCAAAACCAGGCCTGGCTCAAGTCCTGACTCTGCCCTTTCCAGCTGTGTTACTTCAGGCAAGTGGCCTTCCCTCTCCAAGCCTCAGCTCTCCACTACCACCACCTGCTTGACAGGGCGGCAGGAGTCCCGGGTGAGAGGTCATTTGTGAAGCACTAAATCTCACGCCCAGCACTTGGGCCAAGGTCTCCGGGGCTTGCCCAGCTCTCGCCCAGCGCCTGCTGTCACCTCCTGCTGACTGCCCCCCATCTTGGGTGCAATCTCCACACTCCCAGTGGCTCTGACCACACTTCTGAAATGTCTGAGAATCCCACTCCTAGATGATCATCCAGGCAGGTCTGGCCTGTTGGGGGGCCTCCCCCAGACAACTGCCACTTGGAGGTGGATGGACTTACTGCAGGGTCCCCACAGCCATCTCCACCCCCTGCCTGCACCACGAGGCCCTGCACCACAGGCTCTGATTCCCCAGTCAACCTCCCAGGACCCCTTGGGCACTCCCTCCGCTCCTGCCTGCAAACCTTTCCGCCGGCTTCCATAAATACTACGCTCCAGCGCCCCCCTCGCATTCAAACCTACTTTTCTTCCTGCCTAGAATACTTTATACTCCTCCCCTCTAGCCATTCAGATTCCTCTCAGCCGAGAATGCTGGCAATAAAATACCAGTAAGAAGAAATCACAGTGCTTGTGTATTGAGCATCGACTATGTGTCCAGCCTGTGGCAGGCACGCCACAGATGTCATCTCCAATTCTCCCTGCAAGCCTGCCGGGTAGATAATATCCCCCCAGTTAGCGAGAGATGGAAGAACTGAGGCTCAGAGAAGCAAGGCAAGGTGCCCCCAAGGGCTCACGGGTGGCAGAGAAGGGAGGCGAACCCGGGTCTGTCTGGCCCCAAAGCAGGAGCCCTTTGCGCTGCACCGGCGGCCTCGGGTCTGGGTGGCAGCCCTCTCGCCCACCCCTGCAGCCCACGAGGCTGTGGGAACAGGCTTCGCACTTTCAGGGCTGAGAGACCGGAGCCAGGACTGGGGATTAGCCACCCAACCTTCCTTTCCAGGAAGAACAATCGCGCCTTCCAATTTCTCAACAGAGTTGATAAGTAGAGCTAATTTGGAAAACAGAGCACAGTGTATTCGAGGGAAAAGAGATGAATCCTCTTTTATTCGCAGGGAACAGCATGTTCCCAAAATTCAAATCAGTTGCAAGAGCAAATTGATCAGATCTCCGGCATTTTAATGCGCTGTCCTACATTCAGGGCTGGCTACATAATATGTAGGGCCCAGTGCAAAATAAAAATCTGGGGCCCCTTGTTCAAAAAGGGTTAACAATTCCATGAGGGTGACAGGAGAGCACTGAACCGAGAGCAGGCCTTCTGAGCCGGGGGCCCTGGGCCACATTTCAAATTCATGTGAGTTAAAACGTGAAGCCCGGATGAAGCACCGCAAAGCGTCACGCGCTCAGGCGCTGGCTGGGGTGCCTGCTGCGTGAGCCGGGCGGGCCTGGGAGCCCACGGGCAGTCTTGAGGGGTCTGGTACAGCATCCCAGCTGTGGGGTAGCTAAGCTGCTGGCACAGCTCCCACCCGGGCCAGCCTCACGCTGACGAGTCCGCAACTGTCAAGTACGGAGGCTCAGCCAGACGGCTTCTCCCCGCGCTCCTGGCTCCCACGGAGTATGGGAAGAAATCACTTATCCTTTTCACCTAATTTCTTCAACTCTAAATGCTGGCAAAGGTATTTGTACTTCAAGCCTCAAATAATTGCACAGCCCCGTCCAAAATTGGCAGGATTCAGGGGAAAAGACGAAATGCAAAGAAACTTAGCCAGAGCCGTGGCTGGACTCAACCAGGTCTGCCCGCAAGGGCGGAGGCAGGGAACAGCCGAGGCTGTGACGCTGGAGGCTGGAGGCTGCGGCAGTTTCCCCAGGATAGGACTCAGCCTCCCCCTGAACTCCCTGATGCTTCCATTCAACCTTCTCTTCCTCGCATGCATACATGACAAAAGAAATAAAAATTCTTTCAAGGCAAGGGCAAGGATAGAAAAAAAGCTCTGTGCAGAGTTTAGAAATACGGGGCGTCAGCAAACGTCTTCCCATTTTCACTGGAAGGGCAAGGACACCATCCTGCCGTCCATCCCGCAGGGAGACTTCATGGCCCAGAAGGCCTTCAGCACCTCCCACTGCTGCAGGCTCAGAGTCCCCCCCCCAAAGCCTGGGAAATGTCCCGTCACCAGGAGCCACACAGCCTCTCTCCCACTGGCAGGGGCGCTGCACACAGTCAGAAAGCACAGAGACGGCAGGAGGCCCCAGCGGGGCGAGCGGCTCTGCCCACCAAGGAGCCTACCATGCTCCCCAGCTGTCGTCAGCCACACTCCCACTGCCCGGATGCCCCAAGCAGGCGTCCCTTGTATGAGGGTCGGTCTCTGGAGCCTCATCATCAAGGGTCACCAGCCTTCTACAGTTCTAGAGTCCAGGGACACCCCAGAATTTACTGTCCCAGGAAGGTGTAACTGGGCTCTCCTCCCCTTCAGCCCCCAGCACAGGTAGATCAAGAGTAACTAGAGAGGCTACTTGCTGGAAAATGCTATCCAGGACCCAATCCAGAAGAGACCCCAGAAGGAAGGCTTGTCCTGCCCGAGCTCTCTTCCATCCTGAGCCAAAGCCCTGCCACACTTCTGATGGCGGAGGCGGATCAGCGGGTGTAATAACAGAGAAGACCGGAATGGAGACAATGAGAGGACTTCAGGTCCAAGTCAACCTGATACGCGAGCACCTGCATCCAGCCAGGTGCTGGGGTAGGGAGGAGCGGGCCTGGGTAGGAGCTGGATGCCAAGTGGCCGGTCCCGCCACACTGCCTGCCCACAATGGGACTTTCCATGCCGGTCCTGGAATTTGGGCTCCACGGCTCCGGCCCGAGGAGGACACCTGTCCCAGGTGCAGCCGGCGTGTGGAGACAGGCCCAGGAGGCGGGCAGTTAACCCACCTGATACCGTGCATCTGGGGAGAGGAGCTGGTCCCCATTCAGGGAGGGTGAGGGGGAGGGGTTCCCTAAGAAAAGCTTCCTTTGTGTGAGGTTTCTCAGTGAATACGAGAATTACTGTGCGAGGCCCAAGGAGACAAGGCTGGATCAGGTGAGGGGGAGGCAGAGAGGCGGGCAACCTGCTTTCAAAAGGAGCCCTGGAAGGCCCTGACACACGGAAAAGCTGCTCTGGGCAGCCAGGGCCTCCGCCTCTTCCAGGACTCTTTGACTACTTTCTCCCCAAGAGGCAAGAGAGAAACCCATTTAAACGGGTTCCTCCGGGGTAATGAGGCAGAAAGCAGGACAGGGATGGGGCCTCTGGTTGCAAGCGGGAGGGCTGGGGGGCTGGGGAGGCAGCAACCCAGCCAGTGCGTGCAGATGTCCGCCAAGACTCATTTTCTCCATGTTTTCAGTTTGACGCGCTGCATTCTGTCTGTCCCACTCCATTAAATTCCAAGGAAAACTCATCAGCAATGGCTCCAACCCAGGCTGGCCCAGTGCTGGTCTGGGGGGGAGGTGTAGAGACAGGAGCGAGCCCTGGCACATTCCAGGAAACCAGACCCCCATTCTAATCGGTGATCGCTGCAGATTCCAGGGCGCTGGCGGCCCGGGCGGCAGAGGGGGCCCTGCCACTAGGTTTCTGTGAATCTGGCAGGGAAAATGAACAGGCACTTCTTAGCCACGGACAAGGTCGCCGGCAAAGGCCTGAAATAAACCTGGAAATCCTGTGCAACCCGACAACGTCTGCAAATCAAAGGAAGAAAGAAAAGACATGGCCTTTGGATTCAAGCTTCCTTAGACCAAAGGCCCTCAGACCTAATCTTGTTAAACTGAATCCACGGATATATATATTTTTTTAATGTTATGCACTGAATGAAGCCCACTGCACTCTCTACCTACCTTTGGCATCACCAGAAAAGAAAGAAAACTCAGGAGAGTTAAGCACACCCGCCTTTCTTTCCTTACAGTGAATAAAAGAGGAAGAGGAGGCCGAGGCCAGGAGCTTGGCCTCCACTGCAGCCTGCATCGGCATTTCCAAGCGCTGGCAGATCCTCTCTTTCCGGTACAGTCTCCCAGACGGCTCAGAGTGGGAAAAGCCTACCCGTCGCCAGACCACAGACTCACTGCAAATCCTCCCTCACATCCGTGGTGCCGAACTGTGTGCAGGAGCTGGGCCTAAGCTCCAGCAGATGATGCCTGGGAAAGCCTCAGGGCAGGTGAAGCAAAGGCTGAAGAAAACAGACCCAAATAAGTCTAAGAGAGTGAATCCCAAAACTAACCAGATTAGGAAGGAGATCTTGGGGGACGGGGGCCCTGGGCAGCTGGCGGTGGACCCCTAACTGCTGTCAGTCACAAGCACAGCCCGGTTTTGAGGCTTGGGCTTTACTGGCAAAAGGTGCCCTTACCCAGAAAAACGTGTCTACACTCAAAGGACCTGTCACCAAAAACAACTTCTCTGCCTCATTGGCAAAGAGAATCCTTGCACACCTGCGGTGAACACTTGGGTGTGGTCAGTACTGGCACATCTGACATCTTCTCTGACCTGTTTTGTGGACCAGAAAATAAAGTTTCCAATCAATTCCACTGTCCAATATTTGTTCAGGAATCACGGTGTATCTATTATTATCTTCAGGGAAATGGCTGACTGCACAGTTCACGAAAACATTATTAACTTTCCTCTTGATAAGCATCTGGCTCTGGTCCTGACCTTCCCAGATTTCTCAGCTGGGTTTGCTTCCCGCCCCGACTCCTCCTTGTTGTTATGTCTGGAGTGCCAGAGCCCGCCAAGCAGCCTCCGGAATCTTCCAGGCTGGGAGGCCACGCCCACTAGATGCTGCCGCAGCAGAGGCAGAACCTGGGCCCAGGACGCGGAGCTCACCCGAGCAACCGGCGTGAACGTGAACCGTGCCAACCTGTCCAGGGAGAGGCCGGTTCTTCTGAGACACACCCAATACCTATTTGCTCTCCTTGGGTTAAAAAAAAAAAAAAAAAACTAGGTATGAGAAAAAGAATGAGGGGAATTTGTCAAACGGAGACAGATGCCAGCAGGAATCTTTGGCTCAAGTAAGAAGTGATAAGTACCCAGGGCAAGCCTTGGCTTCCTCACGTGTAACATGGAGAGAGGCTGTAGGCTAGACCACTTCCGACATCCTTTAGGATAGAACAAGTCCAGGCCACCTCAGCACTTTAGACTTTCAAGGTGACTTTCAAGACAGGGATTAGGATCCCTCAACGAGGAAAGAACATCAAAGTCTGGTTTCGATATCCGTAAAATGGAATATTATTCTGCCATAAAAAGGAATGAGGTCCTGATACATGCTACAACGTGGATGAAACCTGAAAACATTATCTAGGTGAAAGAAGCCAGGCACAAGAACCACAAAATATGTGATTCCATTTATATGATGGTCCAGAATAGGCAAATCCATAGAACAGAAAATAGATGAGTGGTTACCTAATCTATGCAGGGGGAAGGGGTGACTGCTAATGGGTATGGAGTGTCTTTCTGGGGTGAGAAAAATGTGCTGAAATTAGATAGTGGTGATGGCTGCACAACCTAGGGACATACTGAAAAACACCAAATTGTACACTTTAAAAGGGTGAATTTCATGGGCAAAAAAAAGAAAAGAAAAAGGGGACAAGTTAATGTCACGTGCTTCTTTTTACTTTTTTTTAATGTGGCTACTAGAAAACTGAATTTCGCCTATGTGGCTAGCATTACACTTGTATGTGTACCAAACATTTGGATGAACGTATTCCTCAGTTTTCAAAGCAAATTAAAAACAGCCTGGCCTCCTCCTGCCTTCTGGACATAGCTGGCGTCCTGGGGAGGCCAGGGGCAGTGAGCCCTGGGCTGGAGTCCTGCAGCTCGGGTTCTCTTCCCTTCCTGGCCCCAAAGCATGGGTGTTGGACCAGATGAGCTGACAACAACCCGGTCCCTTCTGTTCTGAGAGTCTTGATGCCAACTCCGCCCCATCCCCAAGTAAAACCCAACTTCAAAAGCCCTCGTCCTAGAATTATTCTAAGTGACAGAAACCAGACACAAAGTGCTGCCTATTGTTTGACTCCATTTATATAAACTGTAAATATGGAGAGATTTGTAGAGATGGAATTCCACTGGCGGGTATGTACGCTGGGGGACGGGTAGAGGGATTGAGAGGTGACTGCTGGGACGTAGGGGTTTTCTTTTTGACGTGATGAAAACGCTCTAATATTGGCTGCAGTGATGAATGTACAACTGTGATATACCAAAAGCCATTAAATGTACACTTTAGATGGATTGTATGATATATGAATTTATCTCAATAACACTGCCTTTAAAAAAAAAAAGGTCTTTATTCTACACCCAAATCATCACTGATCTCTTCAAAACACGATTAACCTGAGAATAAACGTAATGTATAAGACAATTTACTGACCAAGCAGAATGACTAGCTAGCATCATCCTCTCCCATTTATCCTTAAGGATTTCTTTGGGGGAAATTACTTTTTTGACCCCTTCAGTGACTTAAAAGGTTGATAGTTCTACAGCTGATGGCATCGAATATTGGTACAACCCTTCTGGAAAATAATTTGGCAGTACACACCGTGCACAGCTGTAAAAAAAATCTACATCCTTCGGTTCAGTCGTTGCACTTCTTAATTTCTAACCCAAAAGAATAACGAGGAGCATGAAAATATTTGGCTCAGAATTGTTTATAATTGCAAACATGGCTCAACTGGATACAAATAGGGGGACAGTTACCCAAATTGTGGCAATGTCCAAGACAGAAATTCTGACACAGCTGAATATAACGGTGGCATCGTAGATCTTTTTTCTTCTTTTCTTTATTTTTGATGTGATTAAATTACATTTATAACTTTAAAAAACATATAATGCAATGTCATCAAATGTATGAATGTATTTGCCATGATGTCTCAACAGCACGGAGAAAGAAATTAAAATCAGAGCCTTTATGCTAAATTAAAGTAACTTAATAAAGAGCCTTTATACCAAGAGAGGAAAAACTTGGTATATTCCTTCCAAAGAAAGTCTAACCACAGCTTAAGAGACATTCAAGCATCTCAGTCCTGATTCATCTGGCATGATATTTATACTGATTTGTTTCCCTCCAGCACAAGCATGGTAATTACATTTTAAGGACATTTATATGTGCTTATAACTTTTTAGGGGAGAAATCAAGTCATCATATGGATAGCTTTTTGGTCATCTTTCAACTTAAGATTTTTTTGTGTGGAAAAAAAAGGTTTTCTGCAGCATCATTTTGAAAAGGGAGATTTTGTGAACTCACCCACTGTTTCTCAGACTCATGGAAAAGTGGACCCTGGCCTCTCCCAAACACCTGTTCTGGCAGGAAGGCGTGGGCTGAGGTTTGGCCTCAGGACAGACTCCCCACTGGCCTCCCCACCAATGAGCTGTGCAGCCTCATGAGAGTCTTGCTCCCTCTGGAAGCCTCAGTCTCCCCATATGTAAAGGGCAGGGTTGGACTCCAGGACTTGTAAGGACCTGAGGCCCTCAGGTTTCAGGAGCTGGGAGTTGGTCCTTTCTACAAGTCAGGTGGGTTCTGGCCTTCTCCCAAAGCCAGCCACCAGGGGCTTTGTGGAAAAGGAGGTGTCCTCATCCATAAGATCCAGGAAAACACGAAAACAGGAAATGGATGTGGTTAGAGATGGGTTTTGGAAGTTGAGAGCAGAATGCTATTTTTCCAAGGATGGAAGGATAATGTGGTAGACCAAAAACGGGCACTGCAGGGAGAAAAACTGTAGATGGAAGTATTGCCAACCCCAGAGACTGGAAGGCAGCACATGAGGGTCCTTCCCAGAGTGTCTCAAATGTTTGCCTCCCACCTATACCTCCTATGCCATTATCAGACTCTTCCTACCGGAATTTTTCCTACAGAGGCTGAACCACAGCAGGCTACATTGTTTAGAGCCAAAAATATCAGATTGGTGGAGCAATGTCAGGCTCAGGTCTCAAGAACCTCAGCTCAGGCCATCCTTGGACTGCAAGTGTTAAATGGTGACTGGGCCTGAGAAGGACACGGCAATGCAGACTTCAGCCTCCTTGGGGAGTAACTGTCTGCTGTCTATGTTGTAGGCACAAGAGATGGTCGTATGCTTGGCATCGTGATTGGGATGCTGGTGATCTGAACCACAGCATTCTGCGCTTGGAGCTGATGGTAGTGAACTCTGCCTTTGGTCTTATTTCAGTCAGTCACCTTGGCCAAAACCTACCATGTCTCAGTGGGACAAGAGGACGCCCATGCCTCAACACCCAGCGAGCATATTACTTTTCCCATCCTTACAGCCCCACTGCTCTTGGTGCTAGTTCTACCAGGCATCCTGCTAGAGTCTGGGGTTGCCAATGCGAGGTCCTAATCCTTCGCAATTGCAACACTCCAGCACTTCCCAGTTTACGAAGCACCTTCCCACTGTGACCTCACCTGACCCTCCTGGTATCCTTCTCAGGCCTCCTGGGCAACATCATTGGCACCATGTTGTAGACAAGGAAGGGGAGGCTGAAAGGAGTTAGTTATTCATCCAAAAGGTCCAAGGTTTCCTAACCCTGGTAGCCCATGCAGGAGACGGCAGTTTAGTGCCTCGGGAGACCTCAACACTCCTCTTTCAGGAACGGACAGATCCAGCGGGCGGAACACTAACTATAATTACAGGCTACTCTGTCCATCGACAGCAAAACACTTTCCTTTCAGGTTCACATGGAACAGTCGCCTAGGTAGATCATTCTGGGCCAGGAAACACACCTTAACAAATTTAAAAGGAACAGAAATCATACAAAGCATGTGCTCAGACCAAAATGGAATTAAACTAGGAAATCAGTAACAAAAAGATAGCTGGAAAGTCCCCAGATATATGGAGATTAAACAACACACTTCTAAGAATAGATTCAGGAGTGGGACAGGCTTGGGTTCAAATCCATTCTCTGCCTCCTCCTACTGGGTGACCTTGGGCACGTTTTAATTAACCGCTCAGAGCCTCACCTATTTCCTCAGCTAGATAATACTCCTGCCTCCCTGGGTGGCTACAAGGAAGGAGGCAAAACCCAAAACCCAGAAAGCACCCAGTCCTGGTGGCTCTTGGGGTTTTTCTACCACCCTGGCTGTCCTAGAAAACCTGGTCCCACCTGGGCTAGCTCACTCTGGGGCAGAGAAAAGCAGATGGGTTTGCTGCCTGCTGAGCCTCCCCTCCCCTGGCTCCAGCAGGCCACCAGCTCCCTGCGCTCCCCCAGCTGGCAGAAGTCTCCCTATCACTCCATACCCACCATGCAGTGACTGCCCCTTGGAATGGTGGCATCCAAGAGAGGCTCTGCTAGTTGCAGGGAGCGAGATGACTCTACTGTTGGCTGATGGGGTAGCATCCTACCTGAGACTATGGGAGTGGGAACGTGATGGCAAACCTCACAGCCTCTGAGAGAAAATAGCTCATCACAGACAGGCTCACCAGCATCTGCTCGAGCTTTTATTGCACAACAAATGAAAAAGATGTTCCTGAGGTTTGAAAATATTGCACAAGGCTCTGACTCATTAAGACACGGGTTATTCAAATTTGGAAATTACCAGAAATTCCAGGTGCAATAATATGCCCAGATACCAGCATGTGCCTAAGGAGACCTGCTCATCCTCTGGGCTGGGAGAGGCGGCGGTCACACGGTGCCGTGGCAGAGCAGTTTTTATGAAATACACTTACTGGGCAACATGTTTTAGGAATCAGGAATAACAGGGGATCTGTGTCCTCACAAACTAGTTTTTCTTTTCCTTTTCCTTAAGACATGACCAATCTTTCCCTATGAGGATTTCCCAGAGCATGTCAACCAAACCACGCATTGTCCAGGAAGATCCAAGTGCTTCCATAAACTGCCATCTCCTGCCTCACAGACTCCAGGAGAGTTAACGACGCAACTTATAAACTCCCACGCGCTCCCTACAGACAGCTCCCCAGTCAGGAGAAGTGACGAAGCTCTCAGAGGATACAGGCAATGACAGGGAGTTTCAATGAGAGGGTGACAGACACAGCTGTTTCTGATTCCTTCTGCCCACAGAACCTGCTCTAACATATTGATCGGCAAATTCCGAATCAGGCTCCAGGTGACGCCACCCTCATCACCCTCCTTCTCCCTGAACCTTCCCTGACCCACCCTTAGCCCAAGGAGATAAGATCTTTGCAGCACTTCTCCCACAGAGCTGACTCCTTTGTTCAGATGCCTTGATGATGATAATAATGCTGATTTAGCTAATATTGAATTCTAGTAATGCACTGGGCACGGTTCATCCATTTAGGTCCTTCAATCCTCCAACTACCCATGAGGTATGTGTGTAGGTATGATCATTATTAGTTTACTGATGAGGAAACTGAGATGTGGAGAGATAAGTAACATATAGGAAGTAATAACATCTAGAAAGTAGTGTTCAGACCCCAGGACCCCAGCCCTAACCCCATGCATTACAGGGTCTTCTAGAAACTCTTTGAGATCATGAACCACCAAGTCATATTACTATATCTGGTACTCTTCTGAGTATACAGTAGGTGTTAGATAAATGCTCTGAATGAATTTAGAAGCAGAACTCACTTCTCCGATTCCAAAAGTTGAACTCTGGTCCCATCCAGCAAGGATATTTGTGTTTCCTCAGCACCACTAATTTCTGGCCTGGGGGTTGTTGTCCTGGTTTGTGCACAGGCATCACTGAGGCACACCAGATTTCCTGCTTGGGGGAGCCTTTGAGAAAAGTTGTTCAGAATGGCTGCCCATCTCTGTTTCACCGTTGAGATCATTTTTGGTTTTTGTTTGTGTGTAGAGAAGGCAGGGAAGAAAAAGATGAAATGGCTCAGGAGGGCACTCGGGGCAGAAGACCTGGGGGGAGCCCAACCCGGGGGCCTCTGGAAGGAGCGAGGGACGCCAGGCTCGCTGGAGCTCATCTCTCGGAGCAGAACATTCGGCAGCAAGCACAAAACTGAAGCACAAGACGATGAGGCCCAAGATGGGCCATCCATTCAACACCAGTAACTTAAAAAGAGAAGTCACTCTTCAAGCAGCCAAGCCAGGCTTTAAAATAGGGCCGAGCTGACACGCCCTCCAGAAGCTGTGGTTTTCTTACCAGAATCACAGGCCATTCAGTTAAAAGGGACCTCAGAGCTCATCTGGTCCAATCCCTCATTTCTGAGGCTCCAAATGGCCAGGGGTCAGGTAACATTCCACAAAGGGCCAGAGCCAGGTGTCAGTCCCCCACCCCGGCCCCACCACCCCAGCTGGCCTTCCAAGCAACCCTCCATCATTGCCAGGCTCGATTTCTTCTGAAAACTAAGCCTGACCAGAGCTATTTATTCCCTTGAAATATAAGCTCACGGAAAGTTTCATTTCTGAATCCAAGGCACAAAACCGTGTCCAGGAGCACACAACTGCAGGCAAGCTCAAGAGTCCAGCCCCACAGTCCAGAGGCTGCCAGGCCTTCCGATCACGGTGAGCTCACAGGCCCTGCCGCGATCCCTTACTGAATCCCTTACCAAATGCAGGTATTTTAAGTTCTAACACAGCCCAGAAACAGCTCTTCTGGATGGAATGAAGTAACTCAAGGACTTGGCTTTCGACCCTGTTACTTACCCATTTATGAAACCTCAATATTTTAACACTATCAAAACCAACTGAGCAACAGAAAAAAAGAGAACCTACCAGAGTGTGGAAAGCTTTATAAACTGCTCAAAGACCTTATGGTTTCCAAGTCTCAAATGACTAAACGCTGGAGACCCACGCAGCCCAGTTCCTCCATACATTTCTTCCTAAGTGATAAAAGACGTATTTGAATTGCCAATAGTGGAAAAGACTCTCGAGAGAACGTTACACTTCAACAAAGGAGAATGAAATCACAGGCAAGGAACGGTTGACTTTTTTTCCCGTGTGTTAAAATATAAACGTCCTGGTCGCAGGAGCTTTGTTTTGTTCAATGCTGTGTCCCCAGAGCCCAGCACGGGGTCTGACACACAGCTGGTGCTCAACGACTGCTTGTTGAAGGCACCCATAAAAGAACAATCCCAAGGAGAGTCTGCAAACAGCCCAGGGCTCCAAGAAGTAACACAACCATCTGAGCCGGAGGTTCTTCCCCAGGAATGCACGTGAGCGTCTCTTTCCAGCCCCATCTTCAGAGGTTCCCTTCGCTGGGTGACAGCAGGACTGGGCGACCCCAAAAACCGCCAGCAGGAAGTTGCTGGGGCCGCCTGTGGCTTGGCCAGCTGCTGTTTGGGGCAGGGTGGGCTTTCCTGAGGAACATACTAGGAGGGGAAACAGGCTGAGCTGCTGAGGTTCTGAAGTCTTTCTCAGGCCTCTTTTTGGGGGAGTCCTGGCTTCTTGGCCATTTTTCAGTCAATGTCTGCAGCAATGTCTGGGAAAGGGGGCCTTTCTCTCCCCAAGAGCAGTTTGGGGTCTGGGGCTCTGGTCTGGAAACATCTTTCCCGCAGCCCCTTCTGCTCCTCTGTGCTCCTACGGCAAGGGCAGCGCCGGTGGCGGGGGGGTGGGACCTTGTCGTCTGACTCCGTCGCCCTGTGCCTGTGTGGAGGGCCCTGTGCCAGCTGGGCACTGCTTACTGCAGCCATCAGCTGCGGCTCAGCTGGGGCTGGCTTAGGCTCTCTGCTGCTCTATCACAGCACGGCACAGGGGTTACCAATGGGCTCCAGAACATTCCATGGGCTCAGGTTCTAGGCGAGGCATGACTGCAACTCCATTTTGTTCCCCACAGAGAAGATGACTGCACACAATTCCCAAAATTACTAGGGGGGTCAGGTGAGCTCACATGTGCCCGGCACAGCATAACACTAAATGTGTGGTGTGTATGATAGGCCACCTCGTGATCCTACTACAAGGGAGCACAATTCCCTTTTTTTTTCAATCTCCTGCCCAGCAGAGTATACTTGCTTTAAACTAACCCAGACTGCCCATGGAGGAGGACACAGTGGGAGGCGACAGCGCCTTCTCCTCTGCTGTACCATCTACTCCGTCCAAGCCCTGACATCAGCAGCGGTTTCTGAAACTGGTGATGTGCCTTCGTTTCCAGCGTGCGTGTGTGCTGGGCCCAGGGCCCGTGATTAGACACGTCCCCTGCAGCCGTCATTCCCCGGCCCCGCGGCCTCCCCGCCGGCACTGCCCGCCTCCTTCCCTGCTCGGCTGCTCCCAGGTAAACCCTCCTCTGGCCTCGTGCATACTGGAGCGCGCCCCTGCCTCGGAGCGTGTTCATCACAGGGGCTCCGATTTCAGGCCTCTGTTCCAATGGCACCACCTCAGGCCTTCCCTGCCCTTCCCACTCCCGCCAACGCTCCCGTCAGAGCAGGCGGCCGGTGAGCCTCACTTCCCATCGAGGGAGCGGGGCTTCCACTGAAGGAAGTGCGCTGTCCTGGGCGAGCCCTCCAGAAAGCCAAGGGGGCCGAGGGCGGGGCCCCAACGAAGCCAGCCTTCCACTGCTGCTTCACTCATTTATCCATTCACTCACCCACCAACAAATATTTATTGGGCGCCTCCTATGTGCCAGGCAGACAGACAAACACACGGGCCGTGTCGGATACACTACAGAGCTCAATAAATATTTGCAGAAAGAAGGAGGGAAGGAAGGAAGGATGAGAACAGTCTTGGACCCTTTGTCTCTGCCTCCTTTTGAGGCTGCCCACCCCCCCCCCACTCCCTCGCTTTGCGGCCAGCTGTGGGTCTGATCACCAGTGGGTCACAACCTGTTTCTCTGCACAGTGACTCTGCCCGGCCGAGCATTATGGATCTGCCAACTCCAAAGCTCGGCAGTGACTCCGTCTCACTGGCAATAAGTTAGGTGGCTCGAATGGTGCCAGTAATTCCAGACCCTGGGCAGTGAGACTACAAACAGGAACAGCTGGCTTGTTTTGACAAAACTGTGCAAGATGCTTTTTTAAGGTCATGTTCTCACAGCCAGACTCCTGCAGCAGCCTTAACACCCGACCAGCTGCGTTCTGCAGCCCACCGCTAGGCTGGACCTACAACCAGGCCCCTCTGCGGACACAGCTCAGAGGTTCTCGTCAGCGCCGGGACCCTGGCCCGCCAGTCTGCCTCCCTGCTGCTCCCCTCCCCAAATGCACCCTGCCACACTGTTCCATTCGCCACCTTCCAAGCCAGTCTCTGGCCTGCCCGCCCCCGGCTTGGCTCATGCTGTTCCCTGCCCTGCCTGCCATGCACTTCCCAGCCCCACCCCACCCCCAAACTTCCTTTACCCAGCCTGAGCCTCTCCCACACACGGCCCGTGGGGAAGCACTTGGGCAGCTCTGAGTAAGGCTGTCTGGCTTAGAATCCTAGCTGAGCGATCCTGTTATTTAACCTCAGTTCTCCTATCTGTAAAAGGGGACGCGTGACAGAAGCTCCCTCCAAGGACGGCTGCGAAGACCAAATGGGGTCACGCACGCAACACACCAGGCACCGGGCCAGCACACAGCGGGCGCTGGGCAGGTGGGTGCCATCGTCGTGCCTGCCCCTGACACCTCCACAGGTTGGGTTTTCTCCAGCAAAACTCTCCCCCAACCCCCTCACTAGGCTGGGTGTTCCCTGGGGGCTCCTGGGTTGAGGGAATACACAATCTCCCATTTCTCCCCGGACCGCTCTGGCACCTTCCACTCTGTGTGAGCCAAACTGCCATGAGGTCCTGGCCGGCCAGGCTGGACCCTAATCCTATCAAGAAATCTGGACCAGCCCCTTCGCTCTAGGCTTCCCTCTGGCTCTCTCCAAGCACCGCTCCGCCCCGCCCCGCCCCAGCACGTGGCTGCGGCCAAGTGCGCCGCCAAGAGCACAGCCAAGCCCTGAGCTGGGTCCCGGCGGACGCGGCTGGCCTGGCCCCGGCTGAACTCCCCATTGTTTTTCCACATGGTCTCTCCGCCTGAAGACAAGAAGCATCTCTCCCGACGGTCCCGAAGAGAGGCGATTTCTGCACCAACTCCTTCGCTCCGTCACCACCACTACCTCCCCTGCCAGGGCGGGTCATTTGATACAGAAAAGATCCCTAGCCCGCCCCATTCCATTGCAAGTTTCTTGATCCAAGCCCCGCTCGGCTTATTCAAAAAAGAGCCACTTTCATTTTTATAAGGATTGGCTCAAAACGAGTGAAGCCAGGCGGCGGCGGGCGGCGAGGCCGCTGAACTGCTGCGACCGCTGAGCCGTCCTTGCCCTGGCCGAGATCGTCCGGGAGAAACCCGCAGCCGGGCGGGCAACATCGTCTGTTCCTTTCAGGAAAAGTGTTCACGCAGAATGTCCATTAAAAAAACCGTCCTGTAGGGTCATTAAAGGTTGGGGGAGGGGCGTGTAGAGAAGTGGAGAGAAAGCGACAGAACCGAGTCCTGGGCGTCCCCACGCCTCGGGCTGGCTCTGCACAAGGCATCATTCCCAGACGCTAACTTCCCGCCTCCTTGTCGTATTTGTCCCTGGATTCCCGGCGCTCCGTGGCTTCCCCGCGGGGCACCCGGCAGCCGGCCACCAGGAGGGACGCCCTTGCCTGCCACCCTGGTCTCGGGCTGCCGGGCAGAGCGCGCGGGACACCCGCCGGCCGTGGAACCGATCCGGAGCTGGACGCAAAGCTCGATTTCGAGGGAGCCCGCGGGACGCTGCCACCTCCGTGGCCCGGTGCCCTGAACACCCCGCTCCCGCCCGCGCCCCTCGGCTTGCCCGTGCGTCCCACGGGGACAGACCAGGGCTGGGAAGGCGGGTGCGGGGAGGCCCCCCGGGACTGCCGCGCGCCGCGGGGCTGGGGACCCGACCGGCAGGTACCTTGGCCGCAGGCGCCGCGCTGCAGGACGATGACGGGCGGCTGGCTCAGCCTCTCGGAGCGGCGGCTGGCGGCGCGCAGCTGGCACGGGTTGGCGTACGTGTTGGCGTCGCTGCCGCACACCGGCTCGTTGCTGGTGCACACGCACAGGCCGGCCTGCGCGCGCCGCCGCACGGTTGCCGAGGCGGGCACCCCGAACGGCACCACGCACTGCAGCCCCTCGCCGCACGGCCCCTCCTGCAGGCCGCACGCGGCGCCCTCGGGCGCCCCGCACACCTCGCAGCAGCCGCACGCGTCGCGGACGCGGCCGCCCTCGCAGTGCTCCGGAGACTGGGGGCAGCGCGCCGGCTCGCAGCGCTCGGGGCACCCGGCGGCCGGCACCGAGCGGCCGACCCGGGACGGCTGGGCCGAGGCGGGCGCCGCGAGCAGCAGCAGCAGCGGCGGGAGGAGCGCGAGGAGCGCGGCGCGCGGGGACTGCATGGCGGCTCCGACGGCGGCGGCTTCGGGCTGGGCGAGGGCCGGGTAGCGGCGCCGGGGAGAGCGCGGGAGGCGGTGCCGCCGCGGAGGCCGGGTCACAACTCGGAGGGGAGCGGGTGCGAGTGCGCGTGGCCGCGCGGCCCAGCCCATTGGCCTCGCGGCCGTGACGAGCCGCCTGGGGATGGGCACGGCGCCCGGGAGGGGTTCCGGCCGGAGAGCTGGAGGGCGGGCGGCGGCTGCACCCGGGGCCGCCCGCGGCGGGGAGGGCAGGCGTGCCCGGGCACGGCCGCTGGCGTGCGGGCGGGGCGGGCCCGTCCTCGCTCGGGGCTCAGTTTCCCCTTCTGCGCGCCCCGTTTACCGCCTTTCGCGAGTTCTCACGCAGCGATTCGCAGCCCGGGAAAGTTCCCGCGGACTTTCGAACTGGGGACCCGCCAGCTGGGGACCGCTGGCCCGGGTCGCGCGCTCCGGAGAGGTCAAGCACCTCGCTGGAAATGACCCGGTGCCCAACAGGCGGGACCGCCACCGGGAGCCCGGTGCAGCCGTACACTGAAGGCGGCGCCCACCGGGTTGATAAAAGCCAGCGCCGAGACCCACAGTTAAGCGACAAAGGCCAAGTACAGAAGTATTTAGGGAACAGAATCCTTCGCATCCGATTCTTTTCCGAAGTTATGGGCGGGATGGGTGCTCGTACATGTACAGAATATCTCCAGAAGGAGAGCGGAGACGCTGGAAACGAAGGGTTGTTGAAGGGTGTGGGGTGGGAGAGGGGCTTTGTACTGTTTGAATTTGTCACCACTTGCATGTATTATCTCCAAACTTTTTGATACGAAATAAAAGAGCTCTCTTTTGCTCTCCCTCTTGAGAGGCTTCAGTGCATCCTTTTGGACAGACGTGGGTCTAGGAGTCACCAAGAGGTACAGGGACTCCCACTACGTGAGCAGGCGAGCAAAGGCTGCACAGAGGACCAGGGAGGGGGCGGGTGGGGCACCGCCCTGCCTGGGCAGAGGCGCCCAGGGCGAGGGGAGACCGCTGACCTTGGAGTGGGCCACAGGGCCATGGGAGAGGCCCCGGGCGGCATAAGGACTCCTGACTCTTCTGTGTTTGGGTTGTTCCCTTGTGCAGGCATTACTTTTCCAATAGCAGTAGTTTTAAAAAGTATAATCCAAACAATTATGATGCCGCCCTACCCACCACCCCCAAAGCTCCTCTGTGACAGTGTGAAGCTTTTGTGGCTCCCAGGAGAAATCATGTTCTTGAAGCAAATCCATTCTTCTGGGTGTGGGACCCTTGGGTTGGATTGGGTTCTGGGGGGGTGGGGAGAGTGCTTTGATGGGATCACTTCAGTGAGGCGTGACCCAGGGTGGGTCTTGGTCCTCTTGCTGAAGTCCTTTATAAATAGAGGACTAAAAGCAGAGACAGAGAAAAAAAAAAAA
>JAQZBX010011608.1:0-42459 GCA_029593785.1 Cabassous unicinctus | reverse complement strand
ACCTGAAGGTGCCTAAGAACTACTCAGGGTGCTTATTAAAAATGCAGATTCTGAGTCCTTCTCCCACAAATTTCAATTTAGGACAACTGGGAAGTCAGGAATCTGCAAGTCTAATAATTACTCCAGGTGATTCTGATGCAGGAAGTCCATGGACCCACTTCTGAAAAACAATGAATTTTAGTAAAGGCTAGCTTCTTTAATTCTTTCCCTGGTTTCAAGGTTTTATCCCTATAAAAATAGTGACAAACTACAACCAAACAAAAACCAAACCAAAGGACAAAAACAAACAAACAAACAAACACACCTCTGCATCCTGGAACCAAGCTTTCTAATTGCTAGTTCTAGACTTCTTCCAACAGACACTACTCTTCTTGATTAACCTTCCTGGAGCAAGTGGCCTCATCCAAGTGGAAGAAAACTCTGTACCAGATATATTAGTTTCCTCAAGTATATAGAGGGGTCAAAAGCAATAATAAATAGTCTAAAACATGGAAAAGAAAGCTAACAGGGCCATGGGAAGAGAATGAATGCCTCACTTAGGTTTTATTTATAATCCTTTTTGACTTTTCACCAAGTACTTCCCTTCCCACCATAGTTTTGCATCTCCTTTTGTCCGGGAGTATATGACTTCATCCACTTAGGGTATGAAGGAAGGTAAGGTGGCAATAAAGTACTGATCTTAAGGAATATTTATTGGCCTTACTCATCTTGCTATATCAAGCCTTGAAAACAGATACATTTTTTCTGATCTAGACAAAGAAATCTGGTGGGCCATTATTAATACTGCAGTAAAAACAGGATATTTTTGAAAGATCTAAATATTATTGCATTTTCAGCTGGTAAGACCTTGGATTCAAGAAATCTTGATGCCAGGAGAGATGAGCCGTTATGACGTTCCTGAACTTTATTAAAATTGGATAATGAATGGCAAGCTCTAGGCTTTTTCTTTATAGAATATTGTAGCCCACAAGCCTGAATCTACAGTGAAAACATAAATGTAACTCAGAAGTCAGACACATATTTAATTTTTTTTTTTTTTAAGTTGCTGGAACCAGGGGTTGAACCTGGGACCTCATATGCAGGAAGCTGGCGCTCAACCACTGAGCCACATCAGTTCCCTGAGTTGGTTTTCTTGTTTGTTTGCTTGTTGATTTTGGTTTTGTTTAGGAGGCAGCGGGGACCAAACTTGAGACCTCCTATGTGGGAAGCAGGCGCTCAACCACTTGAGCCACATCCACTCCCTATATTTAAATTTCTGTAGCTACATGTTATTCCTGAGCTGACCTACGAGAGTTCTGATGTGGAGGGTATTTCTTATATTCTGTTCACCGAAGTTGTGAGTCTTCTGTCTAAGACTTGGGAGTAGCATTGAACTAAAATATCTGTATCGTTGCATTTCTCTGACTTCTTATGATGGTTATTTCAGTGTAATTTTCCTACTCATCCAGTCTTCCAATTTCTACTCATTAAGGTACATTTCAATCTTCTTTTCTTCCACGGAGCTGGTCTTGACCCACATTCTTTCCAGCTCTGCCCTCATCAGAGTGTTAGGCACCTTGTAATGCATAAACGTTTGTTGAATGAATATTTCCTTCTAGGTACAATGATATGTCTTCCCTGCAGAAAATTATGCTAGTCATGCTTAAAGAGTTATGTCCTGGGAATCCAAATTTAAACATAGCTTCTGTCTTATTTCATGGTAGAAGGTACAACCAGTTTTTGATAAGGAGTCTGGGGAAAAGATTTTTCATTGCTGATGTCATTTAATTTTTATCAAAATACATTTTCTTGGGAAATGGATGTGGCTCAAGCGATTGGGTTCCCATGTACCATATAGGCGATCCAGGGTTTGATTCTCGGGGCCCCCTGGTGAAAGGCAAGCTGGCCCACGTGGGGTGCTGGCCCACAGGGAATGCTGCCCAGGAGTGTTGGCCTGTGCAGAGAGCTGGTGCAGTGAGATGACGCAACTAAAAGAGACACAATAAGAGATGCAGCAGACCAGGGAATTGAAGTGGTGCAAGAGATTGTGAGCCTCTCTCCCACTCCAGAAGGCCCCAGGATCGGTTCCCAATGCCGCCTAAAAAGAGACAAGAAGACCATAGAAGAACACACAGAGAGCAGACAGTGAGTGCAAAACAATGGGGGGGGAGGTGAGCAGGGGGAGGAATGAATAAATAAATAAATCTCAAAAAAATACATTTTCTCCCACCAAAAGTATTGTGTTTTCACAGCAGCAATAGGAAGAAATCAAGCTGATTTCAGAAATAGAATGTTATTGCATCAAGGAAAATACATAGTTCACTGAATTTGTTTAATGTAAAAATGCATGTTCCTCTTTGTTAAAGGACAAGGTAAGTGAGCACATAATGATTATGACATAGCGGACTCTGGCAAATGTGCCACAGTATGCGTTTTGTTCAGGGGCATGCAGTTGAACAGGGCTCTAAAATATTTGCTCCAAAGTAGCTCCTACTATAGGGAGAGAAACAACATTCATTGAATAATTGGAAGATAGTACAATAAGTACAGTAATATAGATAAGTGAATAAAAATGTTTGATGTCATACACGAGGCAGAGAGAATTCAGGGCAGTTTGTGGAGAAGACGCCATTTGAGTTGTGTCTTGAAGGATGATGGGCATTTACCAGACAGTGTGGGCTAATGGGCAGAATATGTGTATCTAGGATCAGAATGACCTGGCTTCAATGTCTTCCTTCACCATTTATTAGGAACTTGAGCTTGTTAAAGCTGTTGAACTTTCCTGAGGTCTGTTTTCTGCTCGTGTAGAGTGGAGGCGATAATATCTAATTCACGGCATTGTGGCAAAATTTGAAGGGAATAATGTATGCAAAGTGTGTGGGCAAAGGCTGACACAGAGTAGGGGACCAAAAAGTTGTAAGAGGGTGATGGAGTGGGAGGACACTCCGGCTTTTCATCTTCTATGAAGCTTGCCTTGGAATGACCTCAGTAAGTTATGAAGGCAAGAAAGAGCATGGGCTGTTAGACACTGTTAAGAAATTCCATGCAATTGGAGCAGAAGATCTGGAGCGCAGGGTGGAGGGAAGGCAGAGGAAGCTTGGGTCTTAATCATTAAGATTCCTGCTCCCCATGCTCAGGAATTTGCTCCAACAGGCAAGCCAAATTGCTTTGCTTGATTCGAGAAAATTAACAGTGGTAGAAATTTAGTAAGAAGGCTTTTGCTTTTGGCTTCATGGTCTCCCTCATCCATTTTCTTCTACCGCTATCTCTTTCATCTGTCATTTTTTAAAAAAAGTGTTTCTACTTGGAAATCTCAGCATTGCATAAAGAATCCATGTGTTGACAGGAAACTGTGCACATCGCAAAGTTTCCAGGGCTCCCAGGAAGGCTAGGCAGCCTCAGTGTGCTCTACTTGGAGTAAAGTCTTACCTGTAACAGCTCACCTGTTCCCAGAGCATCCAGTCCTGTGCTGTAAATGGGCCTTTTCTCTCCTCCCTTCCAAAGCTCACGGTCATGAACAGAGACTCCTCTTTGAAGATTTGGAATCTGGCACGACTCTTGCTCTTCAGTAGGAATTCTGCAGAATGAAAAGCCAGTGTTCTCTAAGCCAGCATGGAATCGGGCTCTAGATTCCTGGGGTCAATTACATTTCAAAAGCCAGAAACAGCTATTCTCTGAACATTGTGCATTTCCCGTTCTTTGCCTTGATGGCTCTGTGAGCCAGGTGAATGTTAGAGAGATGTCTCCAGGCAGCCTCAGCCTTGCCATCTGGAGCCCCGGGACTGGCTACATCATCTCCGGTAAACACTCATCCCTTCTACACATTCTCCAACCAGCATCGCAGGCTCATTCTTTTGTATTATTCATGGTTGTCTCTCTTCCCCACTTGACTACAAATTCTTTGGAAAGAGGGCACTGAATTTTATTACTCTTTGTCAAGTGCACTGTGCTAGCAAGGATAAGACTAAGCACTTTGTACTTTGGGGATATTTCCATTTTCAACCTTGTGTACATATTTATGCAACACTCCTCATGTAATGGCTTTTTGGACTCAACAATTACTTTCACTAACTTTTTTCCCCCTTATTTTACTTCAGGAAACACTAACCCAATCTAGGGCAAAAAGCCTGGTGATGCTTTCCTCCCTCTATTTTCCTGGGAACCTGGAAACTCAAGAAAATGTTAAATTTTTTTTTTTTTTTTGTAATATATTTACTCCTTCCACAAATGTTTATTGACTACCCTATTAAGTGCTAGGCTTTGTGCTAGTTACCAAGGATACTAAAAAGGTACTCAAAAAGTTTATAGCCTGGTGTAGATCAAGAGTGATGAACTGGTCCAAAAGAGATATAAGGGCAGGGCAAGCTGGGAGCACAGAGAGCAGCCTAGTTCTACCCTGTTGGATGCAGCAAAGAACCTTAAGGCACTGCTTTTCCCCAGCTTCTCTTCAGCTGGAAGCTTTGTGATGGCACAGGCTCTATCTTGTGGAGCCATTCTGTATCTTCAGGTAACTTATGAACCTGGATACTGGAGGACATTCCACTATACAATGGAGGAATGTGTGCAGGGGATCAGGTGGTTCTATATTAGTATTTATTCGTCCTTCTCCTTTTCTGTTAACTTTTTTGCTCCTGATGTCTGTAATTGCAGACTTAGCGGTAGCCGTGGGAACAGTGATGAAGAGTCTGGGCTTTGGAGGACACTGGAGTTAGATGATTGGGGTCCTATCCCAATGCTACTACCTCTTATTTGTCTTTCTGACCTGGGGCACACCATTTGTCTCAGTTTCATCTTATGTAAAATGGAAATAACAATAGTACTTCATAGGATCATTACGGGAATGCGACACATTAGCACAGGCAATGCTCTTGGAACACTGGCTAAGTTATGGCATGGCTCGGCAATTGTTGCTTGTAATTACTAAAGAAAATAACACAGTAGCAGTTGATAAATATTTACTTGTTATCAAGTGAGACTCTTGATGCCTGCTCATCTTCTGCTTCCTGTACAGTGTGAGAACAAACTTCTTTATTTGTTGAATTGTGTACAAGGATGAAGGACTCTAAATTCCCATCTTCATTCCCCTTTCAGTTCAAAACATCACCACTGTCCAATTTCAGAAAGCCCTAAATCCTCATGATGAGAGGGGATTGTCCTCAATAAACACTCGTTTCATAGTCCAAGAGGTTTATCTTTTAATTGTGTGTGATTGGGCCAGGCGTGATGGAAGATCATCTGTGTCATGAGATAATTCGCCTCATCCTGGTAGGGCATTGCCTGCTGCTTGGGTGTTCCCACCCAGGACTCCAGCAGGGTGGAGCTGCCGGCCATCTACCACAAGTGCTCTGGGTGGCAGCTGCAGATGTTTTACTCAGTGCCTCTGCCAGGGGGTAGTCCATGTGGGGGTGGAAGCAGGCCACAGAAAATAGCTGGACTCTAACAAGGCAAATGCTCTTCTGGCTGCTGCACTGCTTCTCCCCCACCCCCCCCAGAGGCCCAGTGGTCTGCAGCATAGGAGGCAGGGAGGAGGGGCACGTCTGAAGCCCCTGCCCCTGCCTGGAAGAGTCCATCGCAGGGAAGGGTGGAATAGAATGGCAAAGCTGAAACAGATTTTGAGTTCCTTTGCATCCCTCTCCCCTCACCATTTTACCCACAAGGACTTTAAGGGCCAGAGACTGGAACTAACATCTCCAGTGTCAGACAGCTGGTTCATGTGATGCAGCTGGAATCCAGTTCTCACAATATACAGCTCTTTCTGGATGAACTGAGCCATTCTCTTTAAGTTTGGCCATAAAACCAGTTTTCCCCAAATGTTCAGTTTCTCCTTTTGTGCCTGAGCATCCAGCTTCATTAAGGCTCCTTTTTCTTTCCCTTTCTTTGACATCCCTTTCTGATGCCTCTAGAACAGGTGACCATGAAAAAAGGCTGGAGTAACTGGAAAAGAGGAAAGCTGCTGTAGGAGTACCTCCTTCCCTTAGTGCATGAAGCCAAGCTTATTATTTCCTTTGAAATCTCCCCAAAACTCATAATTCCAAGAACTTTAGATAAAGCTACCATAACACAGCCACATTTCCAAAGCTGTTTTTTGTCCTTCATATAAAAACACACTAGAATTTTCACCCTTCAGAGTGACCCTGGTTTAAAAACAAATTGTTTGCATCTGTTGAAAGCCTTAAAACAAAAGTCACAGACAGCTCCAAACGCCATCAGTTTAGATTCCAGAAAGATAGATATCATTATACCATTCTCTCTATCTTTTATAAGATAATGGTATCATCGTACCATGTCCTCTATCTTTTATAAGAACCATGCCTTACATTTCTTAAGTTCTCATTCTCTGTTGATTTTATTGAATCAGGGGATTTCCATCCTTATAAGGATCCTTACAAGGGTCCTTAAAATCATCTACTCAAAATTCCTTTCAATCTGTAAATGAAGAAACTAAGCACAAAGTCTTTGTGTTTTGCCCAAGTTCTCCAAGCTAGTTATCAGGTTCAGCATACAGAAAGACAACCAAAGTCTTTCCACCACAGTGTGGTTTGATGGGGTGTGAAATTCGCTATGAGAATTCCAGGGGAATGAATGTGAGGCAGTCTTTGGAACCCTGCCCCCACCTCCTTCCAAAAATCCAAGTGGACTTGTCATTTCATTCTCTGCAAATAACAGTTGAAGGACTAAGAGTTCAGATTTGGTCCCAATCATCTCTGAATGGGGGGACCCTAGCTTGGATTTTTGTGTGTGCAGATTTTGAGAAATGTAAAACAGACTCTACCTCTCTTTACTTCACCCATGTCAGTGGCCTGCACTGTGCAATCACACACGTAAAACAGAAATGGGCAAACAGGTCAAGAGAGAGCTGTTTTTCTGAAGGTCCCAGTGCTACAATGACGAATCATTTGGCTTCACTCCATCATTGGTTATGTATGGACTTAGGGCAGGAGCGAGCCCTTTCAGGGGTCAGAGTGGCCAAAGCAGAGGGGGGAAGATGAGGTGGACAATAGGGTGGAGCTTGAATACAGACACTTTCTCCCCTTGCCTCTGTGATAAAGTCAGGTGGGAATATTAGGCAACCTGAAATATCTTGCGTTTTTTTTTTTTCAACTCCAGCCTGAAGGAAAGAAACTGCACAGTAGCTCTAAATATGGTCTAACAGTCATTTCCCCGAGACCTGTTCCTGGGTCATGGTCACCAAGCATCTGTGCCCACACCCAGGAATTCTCAACAGGTCCCAAAGCCCTCAGACTCTGTAGGAGGACTAAAAAAAGGGTGGGCCTGAGACGCAGCTGCCACCGCAGGCCCCGGCACTTCCCTCTAGGAAGGGCGCAGCTGCATTCTTGTAGTAGGTGTTCTCACCCATTCCTTCCGGGGATTGCCCCAGAAGCTGCCTGCTGAACGTGGAAAGTACAGATCTTTTAATTGCTTGTGATCCTGGAAAATACCTGGGCGTGGTTGCCGCTGGGATGTCTGACCCTGGAATAAGCATTTGAAATGTCTCTTGACTTTCAGAGAAAGAGGGAAGTATGAACCTTGGTGGCTGTGGAAGACAAAACTCTCTGTCT
The DNA here is from genome assembly GCA_029593785.1 of Cabassous unicinctus. Taxonomy (NCBI): domain Eukaryota; kingdom Metazoa; phylum Chordata; class Mammalia; order Cingulata; family Chlamyphoridae; genus Cabassous; species Cabassous unicinctus. The sequence goes on along the minus strand of JAQZBX010011608.1, from coordinate 34,921 downwards.
CTCTGTCTCTCCTTTGCACGTTCTTTCTTCTCTTTTTCTTTCCTTCTCTATTTCCTTTCTTTTCGTTAGAGAGGTAGAGGGTTTTTGAAAATGGAAGTGATGTTAGAAATCATAGAGTTGTGACTCCCTTTGCTTCCTCGCGTTTTAAAGATCAGAAAGGAGATGGTGCCTGCCCAGGTTGAAATCTAATTAACGAAGGAAAGAAACCTGAAGCACAGAGCCTCTAAAAATCGCAATGCAGGATGGATTGTCTTTTGTGCTCACTTACCCACATGTACCTTCTTTCGCCTTGTCTATCAAACGGTTGGATACCATGTTTGCTTATCCATTTACTTGCTCACAAACTTTAGCAACACAGATGGTTTCAGATTTTCTCACCCGGTGTCCTATGTGGCAGTATGCAGCAACACAAAGCAACACAACTCCACTGGAATTGGAGAGCTGAATTGTAATACCATCTTTACTTCTGAGCCTTCTAATCTCAGGCAGGTTATTCTCTCTCTCGCTGAGACTGTTTCTTCACTTTTACCAGAAGGAGGTTTGGACTGCAGACTCTTTAAAGGAAGTTTGGACTCTAACATTCCATAATCTCTCAATCTCTCAAATCATTTTTTTCCTTCTGTGTTGAATATATATCTATAGATCTATATATTTATAGTTATCTCCTTCTCTCTCTCTCTATGTGTGTGTGTATATATATATACACATATATATCTCTTGATATATATATATACTGGGGGAGCAAGGTATTTAAGGTACCCCATTTCACCCAGCCTACAGAGTTAAAAAAAAAAAAAGTTTTATTCACCACACTTGAGATTTGTTTTTTCTTAGATCAGCTGACAAGTGAGCCACATAACATTCCGCCACCCCCACTGCCCACACACACACTCACACACTCACACATTCCTCTCCTTAGCCCCTGAGCAGCTGTTGCACTGAGAATCCAAGTATGTTTGTCTCGGTGACCACATTGTACGCTGCTTTTTGGTTCGGCTTCCGGGTTTCCAAGAAGGCCAGTTTGCTCACTGGCATCTTAAAAACAGGAATCTTCCCCCATTAAACTTCTGCCATTCGAGCCAGAGTTTTCTTTTCTTCTCTAGTGCTTGTGTTTACAAAATCGTGTATGTGTAACAGCCAATGCCTGACTGGAGAGGGCTGTACACCTGTTTTACAAGTGGGAAGTTATGGAATAGCTCGCTTCATAATGCTGGATGATTTATTAAAGGCAAGTGACCTGGCAAACTAGAAGATTCCTCGTTTCTGCTCAAGAACCCAGGATCAAGCTGGTTTTAGTGGGAAAAGCCCACAACTCCAGAATTAGCTGGAATTTTAGTCACAAATGTTAGTGCCCTCGAAAGGTCTCTCTGTGTAACTAACCCTTAATTCAAAGCCAGTGATTTTTATTATCTTTTTTTTTTCAGGATAGCTCTGAACCTTCCCTCCAACTCATGCTTAGCCAGTCAACACCTCTACTTGCACTTGTTTCAGCCTTATAGGAAAAGTATCATCTTTAGAATTAGACACATCTGGGTTCAAATCTTCCTGAGCCATTAGATGCATTTTGGTTGCCAATGGAAGCTATTTAACCTTGTCTATTCCTGGGTTCCTAAGCCTGAAAAAGCTGTCACTGTCTAACAATGGGTATGGTGATCATGGAAATCAGATTCGATAATATATGCCAAGTGCTGGGCACCTCTGTCAAGTTCAGTGCTAGCTATCTCTCTGTTTTGCTTAGCTTACTTTCCTAACTTTTCTCTGGCTCCCTTCCCCAGTGGGAAGTGGTAGAAAGAACATAAGAACAGAAAATCTGTCTCTCCTACATAATGATCCGTGTGAATAAACTGCCTAATATTCTTATTGGAAAAATGGATATAATAACAATATGGCAATCACAGGGTTGTTAGAACTAAATGATTAGTGTGATAATGTAAATAGTAACAGTAATAGCTAATATTTATGGGTGCATGCCATGTACTAAACAGTATTCTAAGCACTTGAAATATTTTGGCACATATAATCCTCACAAAAAATGTATGAAGTAAATACTGGTGAGCATTTTAAGGCAAGGAGAAGTTAAGTAAAGTTACTCAAGGTAACTGGGAGAATAACTGTAAATAGTGCCCCAAGAGTCCAGGGTCTATTTATCTTTATTTACCTGCAGAGCCTGGCAGATTTTATTGCTCAGTGTAAGGGCTGAACCAAGGTTGGAATGGAAAAAGCTGCAGAACATTTCATCAACATTACCACCACTGGAGATGGTGCCTTAGCATTTCCTCCTTGAAGCTCCAGCCTCTTGGACATGGGATTCTGTCACGATGTTTGGTTTTCTACTTTAATAGTGTCCATGAACTCAGTGGTGGATAATTTTGCAGAGCCAGCTGTTTCCAGGTCTGCTCTTTGGGATGTCTCAGTGTTAAAGATAAAATATTTATAGATCCAATTCAGTTAAAATGAATAAATGGTATTGAATGCCTAGGAGAAAGGTTTTGTAGGCCAAAGGGGGAGCTAGAATGATTTCTTGAGGTGCGTCCTTCTCAGCACAGTGCCCCCTGCTGGTGTTCCTTCTACCTAGACATGGTCGCCCTGGAATGGTTAGAACTCACTTTGGTTTCTGGGTTTAAGGTGATCATTTTCAGACATGAACCAAGTTAGTGAGCTTAGACTCAGATGCTGTGATAGAAATCAATTGACACGATAAATGATATAATTCTCTTATAGATGAAGTACTTCCATCTCAGCATATTTTTATGAATTCCTCCATGTAATTAGTTGTACGAAGTAGTGTTGTCTGGTGTGTATCTCATTTCCCTACAGTCCTTAAAATCTATAATATAGAACCAGCACTTTTTGCGTAAAGTTTTATAAAGATACTTAATTAATGGAACTAATGTGTGAAGAATTATATGAAACATTAATTGGTACAGTGCTTATATATTTGAGAACTCGTGGTGAACTTAAGCTGCAAAATATGCACTCTGAACTTGCAATCACTGATGTTTCCTTTCTTTTCTTTATACTTGTAAAGAAAGAGTTACTCAAAACTCAAGCAAACGCAAAATAAATATTATAAATACCTTACAATAACCTCAAAAATTCATAGGAATGAATTTTATGAAGATGTACATTGCTGAGAGAAATGGAGAGGCTCTAAATAAATAAAAAGATATATAAATGTATAAATACTGTTCCTAGTTCATTTGCTAGGTTATCCCTGGAATCCACTCTGGGTGCTAAATATCAGAAGTGGCTAAGAATTCTCCTTTCATGGCTACTTCATAGCAGAGTGTGAATTTCTATTTTTGGCTGGTGCAGGTAACTTTCTTTATAGATCAAGTATTTACATGCTCTAACTTAGTCTTCACCTAAGGCTAATGCATAGTCACTACAGTTTTCTCAGTTCAAGAGGTGAAACAAGTTTATCTCTTCTATTGAAGTGGGTTCTTCTTTCTAGTACCCTGGGGTCTTTACCTTGTCTTTTACCATTCTCTGTAGCATTAGTTCACAAATGCTCTTCTCTCCACTTGACTGCTATGAAAACTTTAATAAAATTGTATGTATACACATTGCAGATATTCTTGGTGGAAAGGACTACTATTCATTTTTAAAATGATCTTCTCTATTTTCTAATATTTAAATATCCATTCATTTGTGAATTGTTAGTGAAGATACATTGTTGTTAAGTTCAGGTTTTTTAATTTATTGGTCTATATAAATCCCAAATCTGAAAGCCAATGGCTCTAGAATGCCATTTATCATTGGTTACAAGATACCTTCCCCTTATTCCCATCCTATTATTTCTGAAAGTAGGATGCATTTTTACAATTAGTGGCATCTTAGATTCAATGAAATAGAGGTATGTCCATTATTACAGTCTTCTCAAACATATATATAAGACTTTTATAGAATTCTTTCCCTGTTATTTTCTCATTGGATTCAAACAATTTGAGGTCAGCCATATTTTAAGCCTCTCCCAAGGTTTTTGCCTCCCTCTTTCACTCCATTATCAGTTGGATTATAATTATTTTACCCTCCCTAATTCTAGCTTTTATATTGGTTAACTTATGTTTTTGTTCTTGTCATTGTGTACACATCATACATATCAATTTTTACATTGGATTTTAAATTCCTTGAGGACCAAATGCCTTTCATTATAATAACCATATTTTCAAATTCTTGTAAATGTAAAGTCATAATATTTTGTTTCAAAAATATATGGAATGTTTTAAATGGTGGATTTAATAAATTGAAATTCTTTCAACATCTTTCATTTTTCATTGTTCTTAAGTACAACTCAGCTTTGAGTTGTCCAGATAGGGGTGTCTGACCTATCACTGATTAATTTTTTTCTCAATATTTATAGCTAAAATTGGCTTTCTAAAGGCTATTGGTTTTTCCATTAGTTGCTACTAGATGAGGCTGTATTATTATACCTAATGACATTTAGACTCAATGTTGGCAGCAAGTTTTGCATTGCTAATCAAATTCAAAATCCATTTTTAGTTTCTTTCAAGGCCATGTTCAATTTGTCTTCTAACGTTATTGTTGATTCAATGATGTATGTGAGAAAATTCTCCTATATTAAAAGTTAAATATTAGCTACCAAAAAGACATTGATAAGTAGTCTTTCACATTCTTTCAGCCTTCCCTTGGCCCCATGAATGTCAACATTAACCTATAAGGGTCTTTGTCTTTAAGACTCCCGATAAATAATTATCACCAGATTTTTATTTTATTTTGTTATTAGAGAAGATGTAGATTTACAGAAAAACCATGCATAAAATACAGGGTTCCCTTATACTACCCTATTATTAACACCTTATGTTAACTAGATTTTTAAAAAGATATACTTTCTTTTTCAAGTAGTTTGCTTTTAAACATTGCTATAGTCAAATAAGGGATGATACAGACATACCTTCTAAATTGCGTCAAAATATGGGTAGCAAAAGAAGAGATCATTATTATTATCACAAAATTCATAGTAGTTTTGTGAATGAACCACAAATTCAGCTGAAGAGTCTGGAATGGACAAACAACAGATTAATATTTCTGATCTCATTTAATCCATAGATGTATATAAATTCAGCACTAAAATTCCAGAGTCCACCCATTCATGAAAAATATCTCTCAGCCAAGCAGGAATAGAACGAAACCATCAAACTGAAAAAGGGCATCTACAAAACCTACAGCTAATATCATAATCAATGGTAAAAGTCTAGATGCTTTCTCCTAAGATAGAGAACAAGGCACGAACATCAACTCATATGAATTCCATTCGCTATTATACTGGATGTCACAGCCAGTAAAATAATGCAAAGGAAACAATTAAAGTCATAACTGTGGGAAAGAAAGAAGTAAAAAATTTTAGCTTGTTACAGATGGCATGATTGTCTATGTAGAAATTTCTAAGGAAGCAACAACAGCAATAAGAAAAAAAAAACAAAACAAAAAACAGGATGAATAAAGGAATTTAGCAAGGTTACTAAAAACCTGGTCCATAATCAAAACTCAAGCAAGTGGAAAAAAAATTATAAATACCTTACTATAACCTCAGAAATTCTTAGGAATGAATTTTATGAAAGATGTACATTTCTGAGAGAAATGGAGAGGGTCTAAATAAATAAAGAGATATATGATTTTCATGGAGTGGAATATTAAATGTTTTTGAGATCCCCATTTTCTCCAAACTGATTTATACATTCAGTGTGGGTCTTAACCAAAATTCCAGTGTGCTTTTTTTTTTTTTTGAAGTAATTGACAGACTGTTTTTACATTTATATGGAAATAGAAAGTTTGCAGATTAGCCAGTATATCTGTAAAAGAAACTAAGTTGGAAGACTTCTCTTACCTGATTTTAAGACTTACTATGAAGATACATTAATTAAGGTAGTGTGGGATAGATGTGGGATAAAATAGATGTGCACATGAATAGAACAAAAAGTTCAAAAATAGACCATGTATGTATGGTCATTTCATTTTCAACCAAGGTGCCCAGCATGGAGCAAATTGCTACATGATGCATTATGGGAACATAGGTTCAGGCACAACAGAAACTTTCAGCAAATGACTGTTTTATTACTTACTTAATACAAAGGGTCCAAAAGAGCTCTGGAAGAGGCCCCAATATGGCCAATCTCCCAGGGAGGCCATATTGCTTCTGTCAGTGTTAGTGGATGATAGTGCCACACACCCCATTTGCAGCAAAGGGGAGAGACCCTGTTTGAGTGTGACCTTGATAAGCATCTGGAGCTGTTTGTTCTGGGATCAAGGTATGGTCCTACCTTTTCATTAGCCTTAACATCTTCCTTAGGCTGTGGAATAGAAACATATGGAGACAGATTTGCATAACAGAAAAGGACTGGGTGGTAGGAGAGGACTGGGAGCCGGCTATTAAGCATGTGTCTATGACTTCCCCAGCACCAAAGTAATCCAATAGGGAAAGGAGAGTCTTACAACAAATAGTGCCTTAGAAACTGGAATATCTGTATGGAAAAAAAATAACCCCAATCCCTACCTCACACCTTATACAAAAGCTAATTACAAATAGATCATAATAGACCATAGACCTAAATGGAGAAGCTAAAATTCTAAAAGAATTCTAAGAGAAATCATAGGGAAAAATTATGTCATTTTGATGTAGGCAAAGATTTCTTAGTACAAAAAAAGAACAAATCACTAAAAAAGATACATTTATTTTCCTCAAAGTTAAAATCTCTTGTTCTTCAAAAGACATCATAAAGAAAATAAGATGCAAGCCAAAGACTGAGAAAAAATATTCTAAATATTGTGGCCAGCAATGAATGCATTGGTGTCTAGATTACATAAAGACTCCATGCATCTCAATATTAGGAAAAGGAAAGCCCAAAATAAATGGGTGCAAGACTCAGACTTCATAAAAGAAGATAAACCATGATCAATAAGCCTATGTAAAACCATTCCACATTATTAGTCACCAGGAAAATGCAAATTAAAATCACAATGAGATACTAATACCCACTCGAATGGTTAAAATAAAAGTGACATAAAATATCAAGTGTTGTTGAGGATATGGAGCATCTGGAACTCTGATACATTGACCTTGCGAATATAAAGTGGTATAACTACATTTGAAAAAAGTTCAGAAGTTTTTTTTAAAATAAAGTTATGAATACACTTATTGCATTACTTTTCTACTGCTTGGAAACAAATGACCACAACTGTAGTGGCTTTTTAAAAAGCACACATTTATTATCTCACATTTTCCATGGATTAGCAGTCCAGGCACTACTAAGCTAGATCCTCTGCTCAAAGTGACAGTCAGGGTGTCACAGGGGCTGGAGTCTTATCTGAGAGTCAGGGTCCTCAAGAATTCCTTTCTTTGAAGTTGTAGAACTTATGGCAACTTACTTCTTCAAGGCCAGCACTAGAGAAGTTATCTCCCCTTTAGACCTCTTCTAAAGGGCTCACAGATGATGTTAGACTCATCCAGGACCATTTCCCTATTAACTTAAAGTTAACTGATCAGAAATTTTAATTACAGCTGCAAATCTTTTCATGGTTAAAACTAGTCACAGGAATGACATCCATCATTTATAAATTCTGCCTACATTTAGGGGGAAGAGATTCTACAAGGCATGTATGTCAGGAGGCAGGGAATCTTGGGGGCAATCAAATTTGGGGATTGATCACACCTGCCACATGACCCAATAATTCCACTCCCAAATATTTACAACAAATAAATGAAAACACATATTCACAAAAAGACTAGTACATAAATGTTCATGCCAAACTTAATCATAATAAGCAACTTTAAATATTTTAATCTACCAATAGGTAAAAAGAAAAATTGTGGTATTTTTCTACAACTCAGTAATATCAAAGTGAATGAATTGATATATAATAAAACACAAATGAATCTCAAAAACATATTAAGTGAAATAAGCTGGACATAAAGAGTACATATATTATGATTCCATTACATGAAATTCTAAAACAGGCAAAACCAATATATAGTAATAGTGATAACGATATAACTTTGACCATTGGTTGCATGGGGTGAGTGGGTGGCATTGTCTACAGAGGCACAAGAAGGAACTTTCTGGAGTGAAGAAACTGATCTGTACCTTGTTTGGAGTGTTAGTTATTGCAGATGTAAACATTTTCCAAAATGCATCAAATTGTACACTGAAAATATGTGCATTTTATTGCATGTAAATTATATCTCAATAAAGTTGACTATGTTTTTTAAAGGATCCTTCCACCAAAAGAACACACAAACAATAAACAAATCCCAGAGATCAGATTTTCTTAGTGTTTTTAAGCCTATTCTTGTGCTCCAATATGGTTGTCATGTTCGGACTGAAATTTTGTTTGCCAACAGCGTGTCTAAATACTACTGTCTAAAACCATGTTTGTCAGCCAGTTAGTCACCAGCATCTGGCATTCTTGATTGCCATCATTTGTATTCTAGTTTCTGGGCCTTCAACTATCTTCACAATTGGTTCATTTTATGCCTGAAACTGTTGTGCAAAAACAAGGTCCTTTTCTTTCTAAAAACAAGGAATAACCTGAAAAGAAACAATGGTTCTTGAACATTCATAGCAAAAGTTACTATGATGTTATCAACAAAAGATCCAATATTTTTATAGAAGTTTTTTTACATGTATATATGTGTATATATGTGTGTGTGCATATATATTCTCAAGACTAAATAAATACTGTTCTAATAAATATTCCATTTCTTTCAGTTTTTATAGAATTGTGAGTCACAGACAATGTGACATTAGAAGAAATTATTTGATTCACATCAAAGAGCTTGTGAAGACATTGGAACTGTCATTGAATGGACACTTGAATAAAAGTACCAAATAAATATCTAATTCATTCTTATAATATCCCAGAGGAAGACTGATCAAACCAATAATTGTGCAGATGAGGAAACATGGCCAGAAAGCTTCTATTTCTCCTTATTTTGAACTAAAACTACAAAATTATATAGCTACCAGTCATTGGAGGTATAAAGTAGAATTGCTCCTTCACCTCAAGTTGCAACCTGACCATTAGGGGCGAAAGACTGGTAAGTCCTTGTTTTCATTGCATATCATATAATCAGTCCTAAGGTAGCCTTATGCACAGATGGTGTAGGAGGAGATGTAGGACACCTAAACCAGTCTGGGAGATGGTGTGGTATTAAGGAAGGTGGACTTTGGGCTTCCTGGAGACATTGAGTCTGGAACTGGGAGTTGAAGCTAAGGCAGATGAAGAGTAGAATGAAAGACTGACAATTGCAAGGCAAAGAGGATAGAGTGAGAATGGCCAGGCCAGAGATTGGGTTAGTACACCTAGAGGGAAAGAGGATAGGGTAAGAGATTAGCAGACCCTGGTAAAATCGTGAAGGGCCATAGTTTATGAGAGAACAGTGTGGTTTTGAATCAGTTAAATTGTAATAGTTGATTTTATAACTCTGAGTTTCAAATCATATCCACATGCTTAGAGATCTTTAAAAGTAAGTGAGCAATATACCAAACTATGCACTTACAATGAAAGTCATGAAGATATTCATTATCAGCTGAATGTAGTGAACGACAGTCAGAAAAGTCACACTTATGACATGTGAAATGGACAAAGTGCCAGATTTTTAGAATTGTCAAAAAGCAATGCATCTTCCTAAAAGTACTACAGATCAGAAAAATGTTTCATTCAGTGTTAAGAGAACCGTAATTTCCAAAAAAAAACAGTCATTTTTTTTCATAATTCTATAATGCAAGGTGAAAATTTTGTTTTACCCATAATTTATTTTTGAATGCCCAATTCTCAAGTGCTACCAGAATAAGTCAGTTCCAAGTGTCTCTATTTCATTAAATTCAGTATTAAATTTAGTGTTTGGTGAGATAGAGCACATAAATTTGAGAGAATTGCCTTTATGAGCACGTAAAGTGTATTCTATAGCATGGACTTAAATATAGGCACTTATTTTGTCTTAGGAGAAAAAAGAAAACCGTTTTGTGAATACTAATAGCTTTGCATTACTTAAAAAGCCTTTGGATACAATTCAAGGTATTGGCTTCATAAACATTAGGAAGGAAAATTTTTTTAATGCACATTCTTATTAAGGCTGTTTAATGCTAATGAACATGAAATGGAGTAGTGATAACATTTATTTCCAGTTCTTTGTTCTTTTTTTTAATTGAAAAGAATTCAAACTTTAACAACCATTTCTACACTAATGTGTGCTTTTAGGCATATTACAAATATTCATTCAACACTTGCAAAAATCAGTGCAAAAGATCTCTACTAGGAAGCACTCAGCTCTTGATTATCAGGGTTAAAAGTAAATTTTATCCATACTATTTTGGGAAACTGAAGGTTAAATCTGTTCTCTTCTCCTTGCTTGGATTTAAAAGAGCTTAACTAACTATATAAAGATCAAACTTCATTAACTCATGCCTCAATCAATAATTATTTGGATAGCTTTAACACAAATTATTCTTCTTTAAAACCAATTCCAAATAGCTCTAATTTCTGTTTTCATTCAGAATCTTATTATGACAATGGGAGCATTATCTAGAAGCAGATTTTGAAACTTAGAGCTTGATTTATAGAGAATAAATATAACACATATTATACATTTTAAAATTATTTCACATCCTCAGAATCTCTGTCTAGCACCAACCTATTCCAAGAGACATTTTCAAATCCCTCCCATTCCCTTTGAAATACCTACGGGTATTTTTATTTTCTCTACGTGTTTGGATTTAGAATCAGAAAGAATTGCCTTTTAATTCTACCTCTAATAGTAAGTATGTATTAGGAAACTTAGGGGGAAAAACAGAAAATAACAAGTGTTGAAAGGAATGTAAAATGGTACAGCCACAGTAGAAAACAATATGGCAGATCCTTGAAAAGCTTAATATAGAACTACTATATGACCGATCAATTCCACTCTAGATAAATTCTCAAAGAAATTGAAAACAGAGTCTGAAACAGATACTTGTACACCAATGTTTATAGCAGCATTATTCACAATAGTCTAAAGGTGGAAAGAACTCAAGTGTCCATCAACACAATGAATGGATAAACAAAATGTGGTACATACACACAATGGAAAATTATTCTGCCATAAGAAAGAATGAAAGCAAGAGACATGCTGCAATATGGAAGAAACTTGAAAACATTTTGTTCAATGAAGTAAGGCACATGAGGACAAATATTGTGTATCACTTATAGGAGAGATGGCAAGTAACAGCAAATTCACAAAGATAGAATGTAGATTAGAGGTTGCTAGAGGAGGGTTGAAGGAGGAATACTTGTTGAGAAAAAGAAAAAAGAAACATAGAGCTAAAATTATTCTTAAAGTTAATTTGTTCTAAACACTCAATTCCAATGCCATCATTTCCTTTTAATGTGGAATTAATCTCTTTGATGATTCTCAATGATAGGGAATGCACTGCTTCCAACTACAAATTTTTGGATAATCAAAGATATTAAAATTTTTCCTTAAAAATACACAAATATAACATCAGATTGTTAGCAATGTTTATAATAACAGTGTTTTTTTAGACTTTTCTATGTTGTCTGATTTTTTCCCCAATAAATATTTATTATTTTCATAATTAAATTAACTGGAAGAGTTACAATAAATCTTCCCCATATCAATTGGCAGAGAAACATGGTAGGCTCTAGATCTATCCTTGGAGCCACAGAGAACAAATTTCTTTTTCGTTGTTGTTTGTTTTGTTATGTGTTTCACGTACAGCTTTTCCCACATTTGAAGCACCATTCTGGTTTCCCCTTACCCCATTCTCTCCCCCATGCATGACTTATCCAGATTAAATATTTTCAGTTCCTCCAATGATGCTGCCATGGTCCTTGAAATTGAGGACTCTGTCTACTTATATTTGTATACCAGGAGTTTATACAGTGCTTGATAAATATTCATACTGGTGCCCAGCTAACATTAGTGGATTTAATGAATGGCAGGATTTTAAGTTCCTTCACCAAAATGATTACTTTTCTCTGAAAAAGCACACGTTTGACTCTCTATTAAAGAGATTTCAAGGATTTCTATTTCAAGGACTGTTTCCAGACCAGCCAACAGAATGGTGTACTTCTTTAAATGGAACCTGAGGTTGCTTTTATTTCTTGGCAGCCAGATTACACAATTGACTCTTGTGGAGTTATCTGTCAATAAAATATTGAGCTCTTTACATAGGTTATGCTCTGCCATTCTGTACAACTTGGGCAGGGTTGATTTCATTAACTTCAGACCATTGTTTCTAGCTCATCATAATATCAATAATAAATGCTGACATTTGTTCAGTGCTTATATATGTGCTAGGAAAAGTTCTAAGAAATTTATAAGCTTTATTTGCATGATCCCACTTCTCACAATAGTTCTGTCTGATGAAACAGTGGTAATTTGCAGCAAACAGTATGTCACTAGAGAATTTCGTACTTGTGTTTGTCTTATATTATGACTGTGGGAACTTAGAAAACTCACTTTCACTGATGGATTCACAGTTGACTAATCAATAAATTAGGTACTACAATTTTTCTCTGAAATTATAAGAATATACTAGAGGATCAGAAATTCCTACCACAGAAATAAGAATTAAGAGATGCTAAAAATGTTTTGAAGAGTGTGATTTAGCAATGTGTCATAGTACCTTGCTATTTAAAGTATGGTCTATGACCAGTAGCATTGCCCGGAAACTTGTTAGACGTACACGATCTCAGTTCTCTCTCCAGACCTATTCAGTTAGAGTCTGCGTTTTAACAAGATCCTCAAGTCATTTACATGCACATGCAGATCTGAGGAACACGGGTGTACTAGAAAGAGAGCTGCACTTAGAGAAAGATCTATTAGTTTAATCCTAATCCCAGCACACAGTGGCTGTGTTTGCTTGAACAAGTTACTCAACATTCTGCATCTCAGACTCTTCATTTAAGAAATGAGACAAATACCATCTACCTCAGTTTAAAATAAGCTAAATATATACACTGATCAGACTGGTACCCAGGATGTCACTATCTTTTACATAATTACGGTTACAAAAATGATTTTTAAAGCAACACTCTTTTTCCTTTTCTTTAAAAAGTAATACAGGGGAGCTGATGTACCTCAAGTGGTTGAGTGCCTGTTTCCCATGTGTGAGGTCCTGGGCTTGATTCCTGGTACCTCCTAAAAAAAAAGTAATACATGTTCATTGAGGAAAATTGGTAAAGTATGTTAGTTCAGTTTAGAACTACGTACAAACTAAAATGTCTGTAGGTATTAGGGAAAATTGAGTGGATGTCATAAAAATACTTGCACTTAGAAAATAAAGGTCTATTGTCTTAATGCTTTCTTTATATGATAAGAACCCAAGTATAAGTACAAAAAAATGTGTTATGCATTTAAAACCGCCATGAGAGGCAGAGCTAAGTCGAAAGAACACAGACTTATGTAGGGGACAGGCTCAAGTTTGGTCTCAGAATGCCTCATTTAATAGGTGAATGACCTTAGGCCAAACCCTTGAGTCTTGTGAGCCTCAGTTTCTTCAACTGTAAGATTGTAGCTATGAAGATTTACTTGAAATGAGAGTAGCTCAGAGGCTGCCATAATGCAGGTACTTGATAAATGGCGGCCATCATTGTTATAGGTTATAAAGAAACTCCTTCATTGACAACCCATTCAAACAGAAACTAGGAACAAGGTATAATATCTATGTGGAATTTCAATGAGCTTTGAAATAAACAATTTAATTAAGTAAGGAAAGACCGGAGAGCATGGCTAAGAAAAGATTTCGTGATGGAATTTAAAGGCTAATATTGGAATCGCGGTAGCTTTCCTATAACAACAGTTTAAACCACAGCTCTGTAAAGGAAGTGATTATCTGAGGTTGTGTGATTATCTGCAAAATGCTAATGTTTTTCAAGCCATGGAACAGTGGGACTAAGGAAACCAGTCCGTGAGATCTGAGGTGTGTTTTTGAACAGAAGGATGATTTGCTGCCCATATGTTTCCAATTTACTTTTCAAATCTTTTTTTCATGTTTTCTGGTCTTTCAGAGTCTGGGAAACTAAAGTCATTGGAAGAGTAATCAGTCCATTATCAGAGGACCGAGATTATGATGTGGAAGAGTAGGATTGTCAATACAGTTTATAGAATCTGTCTTAAAATCCACTGGTACTAAATCTTACTAGATAGCAGGCCATGAAACTTGACAAGCAAATGTAGGCACACCCAAGGATTTTAAACTGAGTTTCCAGGGGACAGGAATCATTCTATCCTAGGCAGCTACAGGAAATGGATCACTTTTGCTCACCCTGCAGTTTGGGGCTGCATAAATGCAATTTTGGTTGAGGTGGACAGGACATTGACTGTGGTCAGGAGGTGAGAAGATTATGTTTAATGAAACAAATTACAGAAAACTCCACTTGAATACCTGTTCTAATTTACTATACTTGTGCTGGTCTACATATTTATTAGAGTATGAATGCTCATGTCTTTTCCAGCTCTATGCTAATTTAAAAGGATTATGTCCTGGTCCACTTAGATTTTTTCCTTCACTCATCTTCAGAAGAATGTCCACTTAGCACACAGGTTCTTGAGTTTTGCATGGAGAACTGCAAACAAAGCAGGAGGGAAGCAGATCCATGACACCTGGGGCAAAGGTTAGACATTTTTTTTTGAGAGTTTTGAAGAGAGACATATGTAAGTGGACTCCTTCCAAAATGTACTTGTTTACATGAAATGTAGTCTATAAACCCTTTGAATCTACCAACACATTTACAACTTTATAATAATCAGTAGATAATTGTTGAGCTGGTATTTGGTAAAAGTCATTACGTTGGGTGATGTGGTGAGAGGGAACATACGTCAGTAAAGGATATGATCCAGGTCTGAAGGGAAGCTTGATATCCATGAGAGAGCACAAGGCACAATATACGTACAACTGCGTGAAACTACAGCATAACATAGTCATTTGGTATCATAAGGCAACCTGTGCTTAGCAATGAATGATGGAGAAGGCTGTGGGGCTTCCAGATGTGGGAGATAACATGTTACACTGGAGGAGTGTAAGAAGGTGTTGTGAAGAAAACGTGTTATGCGTCAGCTCCTGGTTGGTTAAAGGATTTCAGATATACAAGGAGGAAGGAAGGGGAATAGTATGAACAAAGCAACAGCTGTGGAAAACCTAGTTGTGTCCTTGAAATTTGTACTTTCTTTTCTGTCCTCTCTCTCTCTCTGTTTCTCTCCCTCCCTTCCATCCTTCTTACCCTGCCTCCCCCACACACACCTCCTTCTCTCTTTCTCTCTAAGTTGAAGTATTAGTTTATATTTTAGCTCAGCCTATATGCAGAACTTGCTCTAAAAGGGCAATTGGGAGCTATTGCCAGATTAGACCCCAGACAATGACAGATCTTTCTTTGTAAATGTTTTTTTCCCCCCCCAGAAAAGAGGCTGTTAAATTCACTGCATCCCACAGTTACCCATGATTACAAGGAGGCAGAGAATTTTCAGCTATTTTATATATTAAAGTTTATGTTCATCAGGTAAATTTAACATTAGCTGGAAAGTTCTGATGAATCGTGAAAATATATACAGAACAAACAGAGATGGTTTGATGGTTTGCTTGATAACTGGGTTAATAGGGTACTTTCTATAAGCCTAACGAATGGTTACTGGTAATTACTGGTATAAACTGAATCCTATGAATGTTGTCAAGAACAAAGAAATATCAGTTGGTACTCTTTTTAGTAGCCAGAGTTCAGGCTCTGCTGATATTGTCTATAAATGTCTTATTTATATTTAAGCTTAGCTAAATTGTTGCCTTTCCCTAAAAAACTTTTCTGATAATAGCAGTTCATTTTAAGCTTTATATTGCCTTTAATGCATGGATTAAAAATGTCTTAAATTTTGTGAATTTGCATAAATATTTAGTAAATTGGAGAATTGTTTATTTGTTGATGTTTCAGTTTTTCACTAATTAACTTATTTGTTCCATGAGATTTTAAGTTTTCTGAGGAAAGGGGTTAAGGTATCGTATTTCTTTGTAACCCCCTAATGTAAATGCAGTGTATTTGATACAGATGATACCACTAAGATAATCTTCATTAGAGCAAGGTTCAAGGACTGTTAAATTATGCAATTCTCTCTAAATAAATAAACACACACATATACACACAAACACACATGCACATATGTATTTCATAAAAAAGGGTGCTAAAGCATGTAAGAAACCTGATTACAAAAAAGTTGTCTGTATCTTACAAAAAAAGTTGTAAGATGGGGACAACAAAGATTCAAGAAGTGTTTTCTTTTATTAGTTTTCTTTTTCTTTATTTTTAAAGAAACTTATAGATTACATAAATGTTAGGTAGAAAATATAGGGGATTCCCATAGATCCCACCCTCTCCCCCTCCCACACTTTCCCCCATTAACAACATCTTTCCTTAGTGTGGGTTACACTTTGCACCATACAATTTTATAGGTTTTGACAAAATGTATAATGGCCTGTATCCATCGTTGCAGTATCACGCAGAACAATTCCAATAATGTTCCCCAAATTCCCCATGTAACACCTATTCTTCCCTCTCCTCCCCTCAGAATCTTTTTGATTCTTGGGTTTTCGTTGGTTGGTTAGTTTTGTTTTTTAAGTGGCCAAAGGAAACTTTAGTTGACCTGAGGAGACATTTGAAAATCTTTGGACCGTCTTAACTTGCTAAAATCAAATATTTACCTCCCTGTAGTTCTCAAAATAAAAGCTTCTGCTCAAAAAGTCTTGCCAGCAAAACAAATGTTTGCTGCAGAATGCTACAGTCGGCCTGCTACAACACTACCAAATAAATTGTTTGATTGCCAAATCACGCTCTTTGTTTGGAAAAATTACTGAGATTGGTTATATGGTTAATGAGCTAAAGTTAGCTTTTTATAAATGAACGATAGTGTTGGACACTCTGACAAATGAGTGTTAGTAAGACAGAGTAATATTTACGTTATGGGTAATATCCATTTCAAAACATTTGTGAATCTCGGATGCAAAGGCAAATACTTGCCTCTAACATAAATACTCACTGGAAGATGCACATAATATTCAAGGGTATGCCAGCCCATCCACTGTCTAAGGCCTTTGTAAATGTTTATAAAGAGATTTTGCTATAGAAATAAACCTCAATCAATTGGACTTCACTGACCTGGAATTTTTAATATTGCTTGTAGAAACTAGTTTGGAATTTTCTTTTAAGATAATAGAAGACCCACAATTTCAAGAGGACTTTGGAAGTTTCTTAGCACATTGTACTCATTTTAAGAATTTTGGAAGGCATTTATTTGCATATGAACAATCTATATGTGTGTTGTGAATCACTCTGATATATAATTTAAGCAACTCCCTCCAAATGCCTCTTAGGCATATGGACTATTAGCCACTTTGAGGATTTTGTTGTTGATGTTTTGTTTTATTTTTCTGTTCTTAAAAAATTAAAAAGTTTTATGCATTTTTTATTGTTCCCAATTTTAACCATCTCCTCTACCTAATTTCTATGAATCAGTGAGGTATGTTTTGAATAACTTATTTTCCATGTGGCTAGGAAATCTGGTAACATTTCTCCTTGCTTGCACACTCAGTAGTAAAAGACAGCTGCCCCAGGGCCAGTTAAACCTGCATCTCTGTTAAAATTTTTTGAGTTGATATAAAATTTCTATTTCTTTACCATGGCATTGCATATAATATAAGTCTTTAATGTTGATAACGAGTGTGTGTTGAACGTTAACTGAGTTTTAACTGTGTTTGATACATAAAGACAGAGCAACCTCTGCCCCAGAGGCTTAACATAAATTACACAGATTAACAGTTAGAAAACAGACCACCAGAACAGAGAGCAGGAGAGAAAAAAGTCATTCTTCTAAGCGTTGCTTTGATGACACAATTTAATATAGAAGATTTTATCTGAATTGAATAGTGCTTCTGTAATGGAAAGATCATAAGCTTTATAATGCAAAAATATGGCTGAATCCCAGCTCTGCTTCACGTTAGATAGAGCTCTTGAAAAATGCACATGCCCATACCTCCCTCATGGAGATCTTGATTCAGTGAATCTGGGTGAGGTCTGTCCAGGAAGTCTGTTAAGAGCTTTAGAGGTGATACTCATGCACAAAGGTCATTGCTATCTACTGGATAATAAATGCCACATTAAGTAGGAATTTGAGAACCTGCATTCTAGTTTTGATTTTTTTATTTACCAGTCACTTGACTTTGGTCACAGTATTGAGCCTATTTGACCTTGACATCATATTCATGCAATCTAAGTGTTAAGATTTACACTAAAGTATATATAAGGAAGGACTTCAAAAATTGTACTCCTATCTAAGAATATATGAGTTTCTTATTTTCAGACACTGGAGATTTGACTAGATGAAGCTTTGTACATTGAAAATATTTCACCAGGTTTCACCCAGCTAGCTCACTTGCAAACATTGCTTCCTAACTCCCTTATCAGATCTTTCAAACTGGGCTATATATTCAGTTCTTGGATCGGCCAATAATGTTTTCTGGCATGATAGAAACGATAGGCAGATGGGCTTACAAATAGCAGTGTGTATGACTTGTGTGGCTTTGTCAGTAGAATGAGACCATAGCGGGTTTGTTCAATACTGAGGTATGTGATAGGCAGAATATAGAGAATTCACTAAAAAGAATTTCAGTGGAAGTCAGAAATTAGAATTCCAAAGTCAAAACAAAGACAGAAACGAAGAGAAAAGATAGGTATCTGAGACAAAAACAAAAGATCCAGCAAAAGGGTTCTGCTTCCTCTTATGATGTAGAAAGCAAAACTAGAATGTCATTTCCACACCCTAATATTGGGAAATCACTGAATAATCACTGAACAATAAAATCAGTCCATCACATCAGAGTGCTGAAGTTACCATAAAAACAGATGACTTCCCCTCCATGTCGAGATGGTACACACAAACTGCACTGCCTTTGGCAAGGCTTCATTTTCTCTGGACTTCTTGGTACTCATAAAAAAGACTGGGGGCAGGATAGGAGACCTGGGAGAGCTTTTCATGATAGCACATACGCGTGAAATGCTGGCGACTTATCTCCTAAATTCTCCGAGGCAAACTCTCTGAAGAAGAGGCAGAAAACCCTTCTACTCACAGGCCAAAGCAAAAATCCACTGCTTCTGGTGGGAGGGTAGACAGAGGCAATATCTGCCTGCTTCTCGAAGAGGGGTAGAAAATCACCCTTTTCTGGTCCCAAGATTAGGTAAACTGTTCAGAGGGATGGGGTAGAAGCAAAAATTCTTTGCCCCTGTGGGAAGAGAAGGAAACTTTCTGCTTCTGCCATACACATCTCGCCCTGAGTAAAAAGGAGCACTGATGTGCTGCCATTTGAGGGACAGGAAATCCTCCTGCCACTAGTCCCAGGCAAATCTACACTACCAGTGATGAAGAAAAATCTTCTGCCTCTGAAAGAGCAAAGGTAAGCCTGTTTGGGCTCATGATCTTGCACAAACACAAAACAAAGTTGAGGTCCTATTGAAGGAGCAGCAGGAAGCTCTTTCTCATCCAAGGCGTTTCCCAGGCAGAAGGACAGGACTGTAGAAAAGTCCAACCTCAAACACTCAGGTAAACAAGGATGACTTACGACCGAGGCTGCACCAAGAGGATTGAGAATCCAGACCCACCCCTTACCTTGAGCCTTGCTTTCAGTAATAAGCAACAGCAGTCTTCTTCTGGAGGAAATGAGAGCATTCACAGAGATACCCTTCCTGTGTTGCTGAGGGTAGAGCAGGAGCACTGAAAAAAATCTTCTGCTACCAGTACGCAAAATAAGGACGAAGCATTAGTAATCCTACATTAGAGGAATCTGAAGTCTGTGAAGCACTAAAGACAAACATATGAACAATAAAACTCACACCTAGCTTAAGTATAAAATAGATTCATTTAATCCCATATACTAACATTCTGACAGAAGTAAAGGTTTCTCCATTTTCAGGCATAATTATTATTTACCTTAGTCTCTACTGTTAGTCTCAGTACTTTCAAAATTCAATCAAAAATGACAAGACACACACAAATCAAGAAAAAAACATTTTTAATACAAAAGTAGTCTAAAGAAGTGAATTCAGGGATGTTGGAACTATAAGACTGTGACTTTAAAATAACTAATTAATAGGAAGTGACTAGTGGAAAAGATGGGTAATGTAACAAAAGAGGATTTTGAGCACAGAAATGGAAACTGTAAACAATAGCCAAAAAGCTAGACATAAACATAATATCAGAAATGAATAATCTTTTTGACAAACATTTCAGCACATCCAATAAAAGTGAAGAATGAATAAGTAAAATTAAAGATAAATCTATAGAACTTAACCAAATTTAAACAAAAAAGATAAAAAATGAATGACCTTTTTTTTACAAGGTAGCATCCAAGAGCTTTGTGAAAATATAAAACAGACTAACAAACATATGATTGAAGTCCAAGAAAGAAAAGAAATGAAGCAGAAATATGTGTTGAGATAAT
This sequence comes from Cabassous unicinctus, assembly GCA_029593785.1. Classification (NCBI taxonomy): domain Eukaryota; kingdom Metazoa; phylum Chordata; class Mammalia; order Cingulata; family Chlamyphoridae; genus Cabassous; species Cabassous unicinctus. The sequence continues at coordinate 14,429 of JAQZBX010011608.1, read as the reverse complement.
GACTGAGAATTCTGCAAAGTTAATAAAAAGATACAGATCTAAGAAAAGAAAACCCAAAACAAGATAATTAAACAAACAGATAAACAACATACATGTGTGAATACATCTAATAGACACAAAATCCAAACACATTATAATCAAGCTGATGAGAAACAAAGGTAAGGAGAAAAGTTTGAAGGCAAACAGAGGAACAAGAAACATATAGAGGAACAAAGATCAGGATTCTAGAACACTTTTAATTTAAAAAATTGTAAGCCCAAAGACAATGAAGTGACATCTTCAAGGAATCGATAGAAAATCTGTCAACTCAGAATTTCAATCACATAAGTGTTATCATACAAATATTGGAGTGAAATAAATCTTTTATAGTCAAATATAAATTGAGAAAATTATTTGCCATCAGATATGCCCTACAAGAAATGTTAAAGTTCTTCAGGCAGAAGTATGGTATCAGATGGAAATCTGAAGCCACACAAAGAAATGACAAGCATCAGTAATGGTAAAAAAAAAAATGAAGGCAAAAATAAAATAAAATTTTCTTATTGTTAATTCCTCTAAAAGAAAATTGACAGTCTTGGGCACTAACAACATATTGTAGACTTTAGCACATATTTAGAAGTAAAGTGTATGAAAACAATAGCTCAAAAGTTGGGAGAAAGAAAATAGAAATAGATTGATATATGGTTTTCATATATTAAGTGATATACTGTTATTTGAGGATAAATCATGACAAGTTAGAACTGTATATAGTAAAAGGCTGTGTAATGCATTCCATCTACAATGATAGAAACAGTTTATATATGCAGAGTCCACAATAGTAGCCACTATCCCCATGTAGCTGTATAACACTTGAAATATGGCTAATGTAACTGAGGAAATGAATTTTAAATTCTATTTAATTTTAATTAATTTAAGTAGCCATATGTGGCTAGTGACTATCATGTTGGACTCTACAGTTCAAATGAAGCCACAGATATATGAGAAGGAGGAATATGTGGGAACTGTGTATTTTGTTCATGATTTTTCTGAACTTCTACAACTTCTCTAATGAAAAAACAATAAAAAGAGAGGAATCACAGACAAAAAAAGGAGGCATAGTAATATGACAATAATGGAGATGAAATGGAATCATACAAATTTGTTCAATTCAACTAAGGCAGATAAAGAGGAACAAAGAAACAGAGAAAAGATGGAGTATATTGAAAAACACTAGCAATTCATAAAATTGAAATCCAGCCACAACAGTAATAACATAAAAGGTAAATTATCTGAACACCCTAATTAAGGAGCACAGATTGACAGACTGAATAAAAGAGCTAGACTCAAGGTATGCTGTCTATAAGAAATCTACTTTAAATATAAAGACATAGATGGGTTAAAAATAAAAGGATAGAAAAAGGCATGCCATCATAAAACTAATCAAAAGAAAGCTAGAATCGCTATATTAAAATCAAATTAGGTATAGGAAGAACTATTACTAAGGATAAAGAGAGATATTAATTAAATAAAGAAGTTAATCCTTCTGGTTAAGACGAGGTTAAAAAGCAAAGATTTACAATCCTACCAGAAATAATTAAAATATTCTGGATAAAATATCTGAAGCAACTATCTTCAGGTACTGGACAGCAGACAGTGCGGTAGACTTATTCCTAGAGTATGCAAACGAAAGAGGTGATTCCTGTGTTTAGCCTAAATTACTGCGTAGAGAAAATTTTCAGGCAATAGCATAGGGAGTGAGAGCCCAGACAGAGCTTGGTCGTTATCCTGAGTTGAGAAGAGAGAGTTGGGAATCTGGGAGGTCAAGGCAGCTAGAGTCTGCAGGGCAAAATAACTTAGAGCAGGGGTTTGTAACAAGGGATCCGTGAGCTGGAATTGAAATTCAAAGAAAACGTTATTCTTGTGGGGACGTGTTGGTGCAGGTGTGATATATTTATTAAATAATACGTAGTATATATAGCGTGGACCTAGTAAGGGGTCCATGATTTTCACCTGACTGGCAAAGGGATCTGTAGAACAAAAAAGTTTAAGAACCCCTGCCTTAGAGGTAAGGACTATACAGAGAAAGAACTATAGAGATCAGTAGATGGTCTTCCTCAAGTCCACATGTAAGTACTAATCAATGCGTGCGTGTGAGAAAACCACCTAGTCCATGGAAAGAACCATTGAAAAGGGTTAGAGTTTGTGTAGGGCTGGGAATAGTTTGTGTTCTCACCAGCCACAGCAGAAAAAACATTTAATTCCCAGGGTATCAGGTAGAGCATTCATCATTTTGCCTGAGATGGGAGACAAAATTAGCTCTATTTTACAGGCTACCTCCTCCTAACAAGAAACACAAGCAAGTTCAATGAGGATCAAACTATTTCCAGATGACATAACTGAGTACCAGAACAAAATTAAAGAACAGTTATAGGCAAACAGAAATATGTAGCTCTAAACAATTTAAAAGTCAGTGTCTGGGATCTCGTGAAGAATGACCAGGCATGCAAAAAATAGTACAATCTGTAGCAAGGGGAAACATCAACCCATAAAAACAAACCCAGAGATGAAACAGATAATAGAATTTAGTAGACAAGGACATTAAAACAGTTATTCCAAGTATATTCCATTTGTTAAAAAAGGTATAGGAAAGATTGAACATGTGAGTATGTTAAAAGAGACATGGAAGATATAAAAAAGAAGCATTCCAAACTGTACTTCTAGAGATGAAAGCTATATGTTTTGAGATAAAAAAATATTGCATGGGATTAACAGCAGATTACATGCTGCAGGAGAAAAGATTAGTGAACTTGAAAACACAGCAATAAAAAATCCACCCAAATGAAACATAGAGAAGACTGTAAAAATATTAACAGAGCACAAGCAAGCTTTGGAAAAGCATAAAGTGGCTTAATATAGATGTAATTCATGTTCCTAAGAAAGGGGAGGATGCAGGCAGAAAAAAACAGTTGAAGAAATAGTAATTTTTTCCACAATTGATTTCAACTATAAATACACTGATTCAAGAAGCTCAAAAAAAACCTAAGCACAAATAAATGAAGAAAGTTACATCATAATCAAATTGATTAAAACCAGTGATAGATAAAATAAAGTCATCCAAATTAAAAAGACACATTGTATCAGAGGAACAAAGATAAAGATGCTAGCAAATTTCTTGTGAGAAACAAGGGAAACTACAAGACAGAAAACATTTTAAAAGTGCTGAAATGGAAAAAAAGGTCAAACTAGAATTCTATGCTCAGCAAATGATATTAAGACTCTCTATAAAGCTACACAAATCAAAGCAGTGTGATACTGGTGTAAGGATAGTCATATGCATCAAGAGAAGAGAATAGAGAGTGCAAATATTGTCCTAAATACTTAAGATCAGTTGATTTTTTACACCCTTGCCAATGTATGGGCTTTGTTTCAACAAATGGTTCTGAAACTATTGTACACCCATTTGCAAAACAATGAACCTCAACCCTTACACTATGTACAAAAATTTAACTCAAAATGAAATATAGAACTACATATAAGAAATTAACCAATTCAACTTCTAGAAGAAAACAATCTTTGAGACCTCAGGTTAGGAAAATCCTTCTTTAATATGGCACAAAAGTATGAATCAGAAAAGAAAACATTGATCAACTGGAATTCACCAATATTTAAAATGTCTTCTATTCAAAAGACATTGATAAGAAAGTGAAGACAAGCCATAGACGAGGAGTAAATATTTGCAAAATACACATTGATAAAGGACTTGTTCCCATAATATATCTTACAGCTAACCCAATAACAAGATGAACAATCAATAAAAATTGGAGGAAAGATTTGAACAGATACCTTACCAAGAAGATATAAAGATGGCAAATAAGCACATGAAAAGATGCTCACAATCAAGAGACATTAAGAACAGCAAATTAAAACCACAATGAGATATCACAACATAGCTGTTAGAAGGCTAAAGTTTAAAAAGACTGACGATAGCAAGTGTTAACAAGGATTCAAAGCAACTGGACCTCTCATATAATGCTGGCAGTAATGCAAAATAATACAGCCATTTTGGTAAACAACAGTTTGGCAATTAAATAGATATATACCATAGGACTCAGCAATACCCCATCGAGGTACATTTCCTCAAAGGGTATGGTGACAATTATATGAAATTTAAATCTGTTAGTCTGACTTCTGTTAGCAGAAGTTTTACTATACTGAATCCAGTTCTCCAACTTGTAAGTGTAAGTTGGTTGTGAAGGAAAAATAGATTTATTCTGACTACCAACATATGCTTTCAACATTCAATGCCATTAGTTTTATTTTTTGTGATTCTGCTTCTGAGAAACTTACAGTCTAGAAGTAGATACAAAATGTGATTCTAATGGATTATAATGCCAGGTAATATTGCTTTGCATAAGAAAAGTTGAAGATAAAGTGTTTTGGTAAATTCAGAAGAACTTGAGGAAGATTAGGGATGGCATCACCGAGGAAGTGTCATTTTTTTTCAAACTAAAAATTCTAGACAATTGGATAGGGAAAACTAAAGCCCAGGCAGACAAAAACAATAATAACCTTTCAAAGAGAAAGGAAAGTAGAGAAATGTGTGCAGGAAACAGCAAATAATTGATATACTGAAGGAAAGTGAGGATGGAGTGGACTGCTGGGAAACAAAACTGCAAGGATGGAGAGGGGTCAGCTCAGAGAAGGCCAGAATGCCAGCCTAAGGAAACTGGCCTGTGTAGTGGAGTCAACAGGGATGAAGGACCACATTTTGAATTGGGGAGTAGCAAGATTACTGCTGCTTTGGGAAGACTGATCTTGCCCTGGGTGCAGAGTGAATTAGGAAGGGGAGAATCTGGGAACAAGCATTCATATAGGGGGGCTGCTATAAGGTAGATGAAAGATCTAGCAAACAGTCTTTCTTCCATTTGGGGAGGTTTGGGGAAGTTCACTCTTCACATAGCTGACCTTGTGTGTCTCCAGTAATTTTCTATAACATTCTGCAACATTAGAGGGTGTGACTAAATAGTTGGACAACTTGGTGATCTTTTCGGGTAAGCAAAAAGAGCAGGTCCTTACATGATGCTGCAGTTTATTCAACTTCTATCATGAGAAAAGCCCTTTATGAAACAATGACACCAGAATAATGTGACAATCAGTTTTATTTTTCTCATAATTAACAGTATAATTTTCTTCAGGATCAGATCTCTGAATCATCAATAGTAAAGATAATGCAAATAACGCAATTTTCAAAAGATAACAGTTTTACACTGTTTTATTATTTCAGGTGAAGGGGCACTGAGCATTTGGGGATATAGGTCAGGTTGTGTAAAGTTCCAAGTGTCCCCATATGGCACAATATTTTAAGGTCGATGATTAAAGGGACATTCCCTGCAAGAAATCTGAAAATGGGTGGACTTCTGGTTGACCAAAATGGCAGTGTAAAATGATGTAGGGTGCTATTCCTCCGCACCCTTTGAACAACTAGTAAAAAAAACCATGGCAAAGCCATCTTCTTCAAGACTCTGGAAACAGTTAAAGGGTTGCAGTAATTGTTTGAATGCCAAATCAAGAAAATGCAACTTAAAAAGGGGAAGGCCATGGTTTTGATGGAACCTACTTGACCTCCTTTATATTTGATAAGGGCTTAATATCCAGAATATATAAAGAACTCCTACAACTCAACAACAAAAAGATAAACAACCCAATTAAAAATGGGCAAAATGCTTGAATAGGCAGTTCTCCAAAGAAGATATACCAAAGGTCAAAAGCACATGAAAAGATGCTCAGCATCATTAGGCATTAGGGAAATGCAAATCAAAACTACAATGAGTTAACTTTTCACACCTGCTAGTATGGCTACCATTCAAAAAACAAAATCACAAGTAATGGAGAGGATGTGGAGAAATAGAAACATTCATTCATTGTTGGTGGGAATGTAAAATGGTGCAACCACTGTGGAAAACAGTTTTGTGGTTCCACAGGAAGTTTTGTATAGAATTACCATAGGACACAGCAATCCTACTTCTAGGTGTGTACTCCAAAGACTTGAAAGTAGGGATGCAGATATTTGCATGCCAATGTTCACAGAGGCATTATTCAGAATTGCCAAAAGATGATAGCAACCCAAGTGTCTATCAATCAATGTATGAGTAAACAAAATGTGATATATATAGACAATGAAGTATTATTCAGCTGCAAAAAGGAATGAAGTTATGATGTGTGCTACAATATGGATAAATGTTGCATGAAATAAGCCAGACACAAAAGGACAAATATTGGATGACCCACTTATATGAAATAATTAGAAAGAACAAATTCATAGAGTCAGAAACGAAAATAAATGTTATTAGGCACTGAGGTAGGGGTAGGGAATGCACAGTTAATGCTTAATTGGTATAGAGATTCTGTTTAGGGTAATATAAAACTTTTGGTAATGGATGGTGGTGATAGTCTCACTGCATTATGAATGTAATAAACACCAGTGAATTGTGTATTTGAATGTGGTTAAAGAGAGATATTTTAGTTTGTATATATGTTACCAGAATAAAAAAAATTATAAACTCATGGAATTATACAACACCAACTGAATTCTTATGCAAACTATGAACTATAGTTAATAATATACTTATAATAATATTATTTCATCAGTTATAACAAAGGCACCATACTAATGCCAATTGTTAATAATAAGGAAAACTGTGTGTGGGGGTGGTGGATGTGGGAACTCTGTACTTTCTGTATGATTTTTTTTTATACCTACAACTACTCTAATTAAAAAAAATCTGTAAATTACTCAACTTATATATTAAACTCATAAAATTGGTCATCCATGGGAGCAAAGCAGAACGCTTTCTAATCCATTAGGCTGTCCTTGAATATCATCATGCAAATAGACTTTGACATCCTTCTTTTGCCTAATACATCAGGCGATTAATCTCTTACCCTCATCTCTTCCCTCCTGCGTGTTGCCCCTGTGATTGTCCTGCTGCATCACCAGGGCTTAGTCTCTTATGACAAGCTCAGTGACTGCTCAGGTGGGACCAAAGCTTGGAGAAAGGCTTCAGATTTCCCCGGATGGCTCAGAGATTGTGGGCTGATTTAGCCAGACTTTGCACATATGTAATTCTGCAGGAAAGAGGATGCTCCCATGGGAACGTGACACAGTATGACAATCTGTCACTTGTACACGACAGAATAAGTTTAAGAACAATTGAGTTGAACGTGCACATGTACTACTCCATAAGTTCTCCCAAGGGCTTTTAAAGCAGAGAGCAAGATGTTTATTACTATGTAAAGCTCTGATCTTCTGGGTAAGAAATCTGTTCCTGTATTTCTTTCTTTATGTCTACATACTTCATATATATCATGGAGGAGAGGACAATATCTTAGGCAGGGATATCTCTGAAGTTCCAGGCTTCTATTTATAAGGAAAATGTTTTGAAATTATCTGGATCAATTATTACAGTTAGAAGGTGATCTAAGGTCCATACGAGACTGTAAGAAAATTTAGCAAGTGAAAGCAACTGAATAACTTCCTATGTTTCCACAGTTAATTGCTGGCTGATTTGTAAGGAGTGTCTTTATCTCTTGATTACCTATTCCCAGTATCTTTTGCTGCATAATAAATGCTTCTAAAATTCAATGACTTAAAGCAACAGCAATTTTTTTTCATGAACTACAGTTTGGTCAGGGCATAGCAGGGACAGCTCACTTTGTTTGATGCAGGGTCAGAAGGTTGGGTTAACTGGAACTGGAGCATCTACCTCCAAGGAAGCTTGTACAGGTAGGGAGCAAGTTGGGGCTGAGTATTCCTGAAGGTCAGCCAGGTTTGTGGTCCAGGAGCCTTATTTCCTCCTCACATCAATCTCTCCACTGGCTTCCTCACAGCATGACAGCTGATTTTTAAGAGAAAGGATTCCAAATGTCAGAAAGTGGAAGCTACCGTTCTATTAGGGAGTGGACCTGGAGATTGGCTTACTGTTAGTTCTACCACATTCTGCTGGTCAAGCAATCACAGAGTCTGCCCAGTTACAAGGAAGGACACATAGAATTCTCAGCTCTTGAGGCAAGACAGTCAAACAATCCCACTCTGGTGCTGCTCCCCAAGTGCTATATTATGTCTTCATTTCACACCAGATTTTTATCGGGGGTATCATTTTTCACCCTATTTCTTTTTTCCTATGTAAATACCTTAACTCTAATTTTTATTCAGTTATTGAATTCTGTAGTTAAACTGAAAAGTTCATGTAGTTAATTGGTTTTCTCATCCTGCAAGTGAAATCTCTGAAGCCTGGGGAGGTGGGGTCACTTGTCCAGGGTCACAGAGTGAGTTAGTAAAGGAGGAGATGAGAACCCAGCTGTCCTGACCTCTTGTGAAATCCTCTGTTCATGACACTCAATTGACCACACTGAGTTGGGTTTTTTACTGTATTAGTAGTTTATGCCACTGTTCTGCTATTAGACAGCCATATATGTCTGTCTTCTGTAGCATGAAGTGCTTGAGAACTCTTACTCCATGATTTACAAACGTTAACACTTCTTGAAAAACAATATATATTCGAGAAAGAGACTAAGCCACATGGTCTCAGACACAATGTTACAATACTGCATAACTGAAGCAAATGAAAAATAAAGCTTTTTTCTAGCTGAAGTCTTATAAAATATAACCACCTCACAGTCATCTCCATGTAGTCTCTAGGTCATTTTAAAAGTTTATCTCTGGGAGCAGGTGTAGCTCAGTGGTTGACACCTACTTCCCATATATGAAGTCCTGGGTTCATCCCCTGTGCCTCCTTTAGGAAAAAAAAAAGGATATGTCATGTCATCAAAATGATTACTGTAGTAGTTTGATATTGTTTATGAATTCCAAAAATAGATATTGGATTGTGTTTGTAAACTGGTCTGTTCCTCTGGGCATATTAGATTGTATTAAATTCAGAGGTTTCACTTTTACTTGATTAAATTATGATTAGGGCTTTGATTGGGCCACGTCAGTAGGACATTGATAACCCGCCCCCTTGGTGGGTGGGGACTCACAGAGAAAACTACATGGCAGAGGAGAGAGTTGGAAGTTTGATGCTGGAGCCCTGGGATGTAAATACACAGAGAAGCAGATAAGTGAGGAAAGAGAAGAGGCTCCATTAGACACGGCAGAGGCCCCAGGAAGATAGATGAGCCGTTAGCTTGATAGTCTGCAGCTGACCTTGTGGAGAGACCAGAGCAGCTGAGCCCAGAGAGAAATGAACCCCAGGAGAAAGATGAGACTTATCCCTGCCTACAGCTGATATTGGAAGAAGCTGGGACCACAGAGCCTTAAGAGGAAGAGGACTGCTGAACCCTCGCAGGCATCATGCATGGCAATTGACTTTGGATAAGAAAGTACCTCTGATAGTACCTTGAGCTGGACTCTTTAGAGCCTGGTAGCTGTAAGCTTCAACCCCAATTAAATACCTTTTAGAAAACCCAACAGATTTCTGGTACTTTGCATCAGCACCCCTTTGGCTGACTAATACAATTACCATACTTGATTTTCACAAAGTGACATAAGAACATATGGGGAAAGATATGGCTGAATAATAATAATAATAATAATAATAATAATAATAAAATAGTAGCAATTTTTATTTGCCGTTAGATTCTTTTTATAAATGTGAATGTTAACACATTTGCTTTCTCATAATAACCTTGCAATGTAGCCTTTGGAGGCTGAGAGTTAGTATTTTGTCCAATGTCGGTGACCTGCTAAGTTACAGACCTGGGATTCTGTTTATCGCTACAAACAGTTATTGAACACCTACTATCTGCCAGGCCCTCTGCTTGACACTCTAGGTGCCCCGTGAGCCAGCACAGACACAGTCTTTGCTCTCATTCAGTGTGTGGCCTTGTGGGTTTTGAAACCAGCTTTCTCTGAATTTCTGTTTGATTATACCATTTTGCATTCTCAAAGGTAAAGAGCTACACTGTGGTCTTTGAGCAACCAGGCATGTGTGAAGCATCCTGATGTAGCAAAACAGAGTAGCCCATGTCCGTGAACTGGAGAGCATTCACCCCACGGGAAGACACACAAATTACTATTATTATTTTAAACCCAGTGTGGGTTACATGAAATGGGCCTGGGAGCTGCCGTCTGCTTGCAGGCCACCTGTTTGGGTCCCTGACATAGAACAGTAGTTGAATTGACTGGTCTGGATCTTTCACTGTATTCAGACTTGGCCTTGGTTTTGTTATTTACAGAATGCATTAATCCATGTAAAGGTACATAACTGTGGAAATCCCTAAAATTCCACCGTCCACCCATGATTTAGGGGTGACAACTGCTTTCCTTTTTTATAACATGCTGAGGATCTAGTTGAAGGAAGAAAACAGTATTTCTTCAATGTTCAGATTTTCCTTCTAGATCAGTGTCTCTAGAGAAAGTAAGGCTGTGCCTCCTTCCTTTGGTATACTGCCTCTGTTCTGAAAGATCAGTTGCTCATGAACAGGAAACTTTATTTTATGTGTGTGTGTGTATGTGTGGGTGTAAAGAATAATGTCAAAGTATTTTCTGATAACAATTTCTTGCTGAATTTTAACATTTTCACAATCTCTTCACATCCAAATGTAGCTCACGTATCCTGCTGGGTCTTATTAAATCTAACTGAAGTAAGGAATAGTAGAAATTAATGCAGCTTTGAATTAGTCCCTAAGATATGAATGATGTTTATTTTACTCTTTCCTTCCAATTGGCTGTTTTCACCATGGCTTAGAGAGAACAATAGCTGCTCTCTTTTTCTTATAAAATCTGGATGCAGTCAAGGCATTTTTTGCAGCAAGAAATGCATGAGATGTTAAGATTTAAAATGCAACTTTGAAAATAAAAGGAAGCATAAATTATATTTTGTTTTTATTAGAAACATGTACAAGCCCAGTATTTTTTCACTATAAAATGACAATAAAGTAAACAGCAATAATATGTGCACCCTAAAACAAAATGAAGACCTGGATTGTGCTATATAACTGACAGAATTCTTTCTATTCATTATTTTAAAATTTATTATTATTTTTAATGTAGAATAGGTTCCAGGACTTAATGGGAAGTATATAGAACCAAAGGAAATGCATCTCCAATAGCATTTACAGAGAACCTGTTATGTGCTAGCCACTGTCTTAAAATATAGGAATAGAATGGTCCCTATAGCTTTCTCTCAATGCATCACAACTGAAAGGAGAAACTCACATATATGCTTAACAACTTCCTGTCTGGTGTTGCTGAATGTCTTTTCTGGGCAAGTTTATGTTCTCTAGAGATGTGGCTCCTGCTTCAAGTAGATTAACCTCTAAAGTGTTCAAATCTTGAATCCAAAAAGGCAAAGAAGAAAAGAAAATAGAAGAGAAGAGAAGAGAAGAGAAGAGAGGGGAGAGGAGGGGAGGGGAGGGGAGGGGAGGAGAGGAGAGGAGAGAAAGAAAAGACAGGCAGGGAAGGGAAGGGAAGGGAAGGGAAGGGAAGGGAAAGGAAGGGAAATAATGGCAAAATACTTAGTACCTATTATGTTCCAGGATCTATTCACACATGTTTACTTATTTAATCCTCACAGTTCCCAGTGAGCCAGGTGCCCTCATGATTCCGTTTTACAGATGAGGAAACTGAGGCACAGTGAAGAGTTCAGTAACTTTCTCCAAGTCACACAGTTAAGTGAAGCAGCCAGTATTCAAACCCAGGCAACCCCACTTCAGAGTCCATGCTCTTGATCACTTTGTTGTTGCTGATTCTGCTTGGACTCTGTATCTTGCAAATTTGCAGAATATATGAAATTCGTCTGCTAACTTTACTTCCTCCTCGGTAGTGTTCTCCTTCTCCTTTTTACTTCCATTTTTATTCCTCTCCTCATACCTTATTTTTAATCCCCAAATTGTTACTGGTCCTAGTTAGATAGTGTAAGCAACAAGTTCCCCTGTTCACTAAAATGGATCTTTCTCTCTTTGGATAAATACGTTTCAGGCAAAATACTTAGCTGATCAAGTCTTATTGGCTTTATCAATGCTGTGGAAACAACAGAGAAGGAAAACCATATTTACGGAGCTACTTCAGACACTCTAGTAAATGCTTATCAAGTGCTCTCTCATTTAGTAGATGGCAGAGTGAGTTTGAGATCTTAAGTACCTGGGGCATATTCTAGATAATTGTTCTGGGTCTGTATTCAGAGATAGAGAGGGTTTCTTGGATTGGGTTCAATGACAACTTTATTGTGAACTAGAAGTGCTTGACATCTTTTTTGGAGGACTTACATGAAATAACATTTTAAGAATGTTATCACTTTTTATTGAAGGGAAAATATCATATTAAAGTAAACATAGAAAGTTGTGTGGAGAAAAAAATCACCCATAATTCCACCATTTTAATAAAATTATTCTCATTTTAGTGTATTTCTTGTTTGCATTTATACTTTAATTTTTTTTGAAATAAAACACATTTATACTCTTATATTAGGTAAACATTGAAGGGAGAATGCATATACTTCCACCACATTATTATAACTTTTTAGTGGGCTATAAAGCAAAGACTGTATTGTCTGGATTTTGCTTATTTTTCTAGCATCATCCTTACCCAACTCTGATGCCCCCTTCGCTACAACAAAAAGAATTCCATGCAGTTGCTGGCAGGTGACATTATCTGCCTTTGATCAAGCAATTTACTGTCTTTAATACATCTTTCTCCCTTTGTTGTCTTCTTATCTTTCACAATTTATCTGACATATCACCTCTTCAGGAAGTTTACCCTAAATTGTTGCCAAAAATGAATCCAGTTTCCCTAAGTTAGTTACCAAAGTTTTCTCTTTCACTTTCTCTTTTACAGAGTTAAACCGATGACAATCCCACGACACCAGGTTGTTTTCAGGAGAAAATAAATTCCATGAGATGACATGGGTGAAGTGCTCACTTCAGCACCTGGTATGTTAAGCTCAATACATGGTGACCGTTTTTATTAATAATAATGTAAAGAATTTGAATCTTCATTGCAATTTGATGAACATCATTTGAGTTTAATAATAGCATTGTTCAAAAGTAAAACATGAATTAACATAAGAATGAATGGGACACAGTTGCAATTTGACTGTTTGGTAATCTTTGGTTGATTTTCTCTAAGCTGCTATAAATTTTATGTTTCCAAAAGAAGAGAGAATTACAGCAATGTCATTTCAAATTCTTTCCCTTGCTTATTTCAGCATTTTATGATCCCCTGAATCAAAATCATTTCCAGATATTTTCTACATATGAATTAAGGGCAAATTATTCCTTCAACATGTCTGGAATTGTAGAGTGGGAAACAAGTGTACCTTCCAGTTCACTTCCAGTTAAATGGAGGGAAAGTGAAGAAAAGAGAGTTTAAATGACTTGCCCAAGGGTATGCCATCAGGACCCAAATGCAAGTTCTCTGCTCTGGCCGCCATCATACCAGTACCAGGTTTGTAGCTTTTTCTATGCATATAAGATCATCACTTCTGGAAGCTCATGGGATTTCTCCTATTCCATTAAGCCTAAGATCTTTTAAGGCCCTTTTAGATTCTTAAGAGTGAAAATTGCATAAAATTAAATGTGCTGTTCTGCTTTGATATATGTCACTACCATGAACTCTGTTTTGCAGTTGCTGAAATGGGCCTTTGGTCTTGTACCATTGTCTATTTTGCCGTGGTTGGCTTTATTTACACTTGGGGCCCACAGTACTTTAAAGTCTGCAATACGATAGGCCAGTTTCATCTCAGAGTTGCAAAAATGTTGTTCTCATTAGTGGGATTTCAGAAACAACCTCACTATATAGAACACTTTCAAAGAAAATCTATTCCTGGTGAACATTAAGTAAGAATAACATATCTATACTCATGGTGATTTTTGAAACGTGATCCTCTGGGTTAAATGTACTGTCTATACATTATTTAGCTTTTGGATAAACACAGCATTTAACTTTGATTAAATAGGGAGTAGATGTGAATTTAAACTAGTGGAACTCAATTATTGGACTGATTAAACAAGAAATATATGTTATCTATTTTAATCTGCTTAATTACTGAAATAAGCTTTTCTTTTTTAAATTACTCCATTAGTCCAAAGAACAAAATCAATGCATATTCAATTAATATTAATTATACAACAAATGCAAAGTTGAGTCAGTTTTTGCACAGTCTAATACTGTGATTTTTCTTATTGGTAAATTGAAAATTCATTTACTGAAAGAGAGAAGGCTGCTTTTGACTACATTTAGAATCAACATGAATGCTAACTCCTAAATGTCAAACCACTCTCAAAACTGTAGGGGTTTGTTTAAGTGTACACAAGGATGGGGAGGGGAAGAGAGGAGGTAGAATGTATTCCTGTTTACTGCTTTTACTAGAACAAAAACTTAAAAAGACCTATAAAATGAACTCGTGAGTTTTCTGGACATGAAATTACTTTAGCAAAACGATATTTCAGTGATT
>JAQZBX010011607.1:20969-42546 GCA_029593785.1 Cabassous unicinctus | reverse complement strand
CTTAAATAGAATTCTAAAATTTCTCTTAAAAAGTTTAAAAATAAAAAAAGCACAAATAATTAAATAAATGAAGAAGGGTTACATGGGAGTTCTCTCTTCAATGGAAAAATTTTCATTAAATAGAAAACAGAGTAAGGGATTTACATAATGAGTAAAGAATAAAAATAATTTGTGACTTTGAAAATCAAATATTGAATATTAAGTAAGTTAATATGAATTGATTTTTCAGACATATTAAGTTATATGAGGGTATCTCCAAAGGAGATTCCATTTAACTTTTCTATCTGCAACCTTTAACTGTAATCATCTAATCAATTCTTTACACTCAATAAAAATGACATTTTAAATACAAATCTATTCATGATGCTCCTTTTTCTGCAATTTTCAAAACTCTGAGCATGCCCAAAGAAACGTTGCATTTCCAGGTCTTTGCCTAAGGACCTTGTAGTCTTGACTGAGTTTTCTGCACCAGAATCTCCTGGTCAATATATGTCAACCCTGATGGAATCATGTGTTTGCTCAACCCAGGGTGTAGTGTGCTCTCTGCTCCCTGCCCTACACAAGCTGGGCTCTCATTGACCAATATATTCCATTCATTAATGTTGATCTAATGTCCATTAGCATTTCTTCAGGAAATCTATGACCTGATAAATAGCCCAAATCTCTCTAGTGTATATTCTTATTTCACCAAGTTCCCTCTTCATGGCATGCATTATAATATTATTTTGGCATTTATTCTGTACATGTAATTATACATCTATTCCATAATAGAAACCTCAATGCAAGTTGGGTCTATTCTCTTTTTTTTTTTCTTTTTCCATTATTTTTTAAGCACCCATCACATATTAGTTATTATCTTTATGCACAAGAAATAACTGAACTTATCTGAATGAGGCAGAAGAAAGAACGTAGAGTCCCGGTCTTCACATAGCACAAGCCTGGCACATCTTAACTTCCATTTCATCCTAATAACTATCTCCATGTTGAGAAAATTACATTTAGAATTTTACAGGTAGACAAAAGGCAGTTTAGTTGCCTCTCAACACTACTTAAGACATCAATAAGCATTTCATGAATTGTGAGTTTTGATTTTGTTATAATAAATTTAAAACACAATTATGGGATATTATTGGATTTTGAGGTTTTAAATACTGTCTGAGACAAAAATAAATATCATTTCTTCTGAATAAAGAGAAATGAAAAATGATAAAAAAATTACTTTAGAAAGTGTCTGCATACTCTACCTGCAGATAATCCAGACCAGATGCTATATATTTTTATAAAAACAAGAAAATCAGCTATAAATACCCCTTTAAAAATAAAAGTTATCAATATCAATATCAGTTCATATACATACTAAGCAATGCCAATTTCATGACAATTTGTCAGAAAAATCCCTGCTTAAAATATAAATGTAATTTTGTGGGTGACCCAAGTTCCCCTACATCCTCAGCACATAGGTGCTTGCATGACCTAGACATAAGTTAAAGGTTAATAACCCTCCCTAGAAGGGAAAAATGCATATATGGTATTATAAACTATAATCTTCCCAAAGCTGTTAATGTCATTTGTAAACATCCTTCCTAGGAGCACAGTACAAACTTCTCCACACCCTATGTGTAAGCTTCATATGACCCTAACAGAAACTCTGTTCCCCTACCCTTTGGAATGTACTTGTTCTGAAACCACTTATATATCAACTCTCATTTTCTCATCTCTTTGTGGAGTGCTAACTTCACTTTTTAATTGTTCTGCCAACATCAAAGATTCTTCCCTCTCCTCTTTCTATAAGCCCCAATAATGCTTATGCCTGACTAAATGCCACGTGTCTTTTTTGTCACACGATCTCACTATCTCATGATTTCAGGAACTGCATTGTTACAATTTGTGAGCCATGAGACAGAAGGATCACTTGCAGTAGTGGGCATGAGCTCAGGCAAAGGAGAATCCATGGGAAATCATGGGTTGACCCATAGAGCCCAAGTGTGGAGGGGTGGCTGTCCTCTTGGGCAGGTAGGGACCACTGACAGAATATGGGATCACCTATTCTTGACTGCTGTTGAGCCCCATGTGAGTACAGGGATGCCCCAAAATCCTTGATGGGAATAGCATTTACCTAAGGTAGGGAAAACAATCTGGCAACAACTCTGCAACCCCCCTTCTGCCTGGATAGAACAACTGTGGGCTAGTGGTGGCTGCTAGAATTAGTTTAGCTGTTGGAGAAGTAGGAAAACTTAGTAACATTAATATTCTCTGTTGTGTTTCCATGTTAATTCTAATTAGATCTGGATAGCCACATTATTAAAATTTGTGCTGTTAAGGTTTAACTTTGAATCAGGCATCTATATGAACACAAAAAAAGAAAAAAGAAAAAAATAATGCAGTTGCTTTTGTAAACCTGCCATTAAAAACGTATTACAAAGATGAAAGCTCGTAATACTTGTATAAACTGTGGAACAGTTGAAATGGTATGTTACCCTCACAATGTTTGCACATTTCATTTTCTCAAAATTTTTATCAAGTTGTTAAAAGGTACTTTTTCTTTTGAATCACTAGTTTATTCCTGAACTCAATTCTGTCTAAGTGTACTCCTCAAGAGTAATCCAGAATTTATGAGTTAAATGTCTAACTTGGTAAATTACTACTTAATTGCATTTATACTGCTCAAGTGTTCCTAACCTGGTTGCTGCTTACTAATAAAAGTTTTTCCAAGAATAAGCTTGCATTTTACAGGCTTCAGTGCTTCCAGAGGAGATCTTAAAAGCAGTAAAATTCAGATATGTGAAATAATGGAGAGTTTGGAGACAGCCATACCAAAGGAATGAGAATTATGAATCAAATTTGTGAGATTTTTATTTCTCTTGTTGTGTCTAACATTTTTTGTGTTTGTCTGTTCATTCACTGTATATTTTCATATATTTGAATGATAATATTAAATTAACAAATGAAAATTCTTGAAAGAGCTCTATCCAAATGGCCAAAACTTAAATAATTGCTTATATTGGTAAATGAGTACTCCTCAAGCACAAATTAGAAAATCCAAACAGAATACAAGGTCACATAAAATATGAATAAATAAACAATTTAGAGACAGAAACTAAAAAGTTTTTCCTGAATTCTTCCATAATTTATAGCATACCTACACCCAGGGTCATTTTCTAACCTTGACTGTATTCCAGTAAAACCAGTTGAGGAAAGTAAGGGGATGGACTGGGGTGGAAAGATAGGGGAGATGAAAGCTTACCTTAAAATTCTGTCTACTAGGCTTGGAAATGAAAATGGTAGGGATAGAGGGAATATTACAGAATAAACTTTGTTTTGAATAGTCTGTCCTGTAATTACCCTATTAAATTTTAACAAATTTTGAGATGACAGTAATAATCCAGTGGCCAAAGTTCAGTAATTAAAGAAAAAGTCCTTGAAAGGTATTGTAAGATTTTTCTAAATTGTGATTAAACAAATTAAATAATTATAATATATTCCAGAACTTGGCAATCAGTATGCTTTTAAGGTTATTCACAATTTTAGAATTTTATTAAAGAAAAAATAGGCTTTAACGTCCTGTAGAGGAAGGAAGGAAAAAGAAGCTTTCTTGCACAAATTGTAATGGTTTCAATTTTATTTAGCTTGAGGGTAATCTCCCTAGGTTTATAGGATACTAAGAAAATAAATTAGCATTATATGTAGTAAATGTTTAAGATGATAAAAATCATATAGCTTTTGACTAATGAAATCACTACAAACTTCTTTTTAAAAATTGTTTTTGCCTAAATTGAAATGAACAGTTTTTTTTTTTCTTCACAGAATAGAATGATGGATATGAGATTTAAATGGGTATAGAAAGAAGTAAAAGATTTGTGGAAGTGAATTCATAGTCAATGCTGACTAAAAATTAATACATTTGTTTAAAGGAATGTGTTTTGTTCTAAGATAAGATCACAGGTTTTCATATGGAAATATGTAAGACAAGGCTTGAATTAATATAGAAAGTTGTAGAAGGTATTGTAGAAGGTAGTATTAAGTAAGAGAATGTGTTTTGTCAAGGTGAAATTTGTGTTGAGGTGAAATAACTAGTTTATGTGGTTATGGTTGGCTATAGAAAGGGTGCAAAAATATTTTCTAAACTGAAATATTTAAATAGCTAATTCCAGGAAATATTTATTAAATAGAAACCTGAATGGATATTGATAACAAAAAGTAACTTCATAACAGGGAAACATGTCAGAGGCCACCTCAGTCTGCATAATAAAATGGTGTTAGGGGGAAGATAATCTTTATTTTATTGGTAATCTTAGATTTTCATAAAATAATGGAGAAAGTAATTTTTCCTGCCTGTTAATTAATGTAATCAAGGTAAAGGTGTAAAAATTAAAACTAATGCACATAACATCATTAAGTTCATTTGTTATGTTATAAACATGTTTAGAAAGTATATGAAAATTAAAATAAATACACTTCAGTATTGTCAAATTCTCTTGTGCATTCAAACCAGACATTCAGTACTCTGCATGGTGCCTCTCCATTTGAGTTATTGCCTACGTTGGTCACTGACCCCTAAAAGGATAAAGGTATCAGCGACATCTCTGTTTATGATTCTGAAGTAGATGGATGGAACTTTTCAGATTCAGATATTCCTGCAGCCACCAGCAATGGCTCAATATGGCCAAATTTACAATGGGTATTGCCTCTAAACCTGCTCTGTTTCATAGCACCAAAGGGCACTATGCACCAGCCCAGGGAAACCCTGGAATTCCCCTCCATGGGCCAATGGTGCTGCAGTATGCTGGCTGTGTGAAGGACATACCAAGTGGAGCAACAATTACCAGAGTGATGTAAGTAGAACTTAAAACAATCACAATTGGAATTATGGCCTGCTGTCATAGGTAGACAACATGTATGTTATGGCAAATCTGGAGCTTAGATCTATTAACGGCAGCTCAAAGAGCTGCATTGATTAGTTGCATTGATTAGTATTAAGTGCTGTACCTGATGAATATGGTAATATCTCTTCTATTCTAGATCACATGCAGAGTGATATTTAATATGTTAAAAGTCTTTGTAAACTTAATTCATTTTCTAAGTAATTAATGAATATGCATATAAGATTTAAAAATGGCTTTCAATTATTGTCTTTATTTTGCTTGCCATAGACTTATCTTGTTGTTGCCTATATTGTCTTTGTTAGTTTATTTCTAGGGCACTGCCTTTCTTAAACTTCTCCTAGTTCTCCCACGCATAAACACCACTGTGGGAACTGGAGGTGGCAATTTCCTAGACAGCATTTGGAACTTACAAGATCAAACCCATCTGCTTTTAGAGGATACAGCCTATGAAGGCACCTAGCATTTCTCATTCCCATGGCACATTATGTCATGGCTGGACCCCTTTTGGGACCATGTACCACCATTTTCTTTATCCTTTTAACAGGGCCATGTATCTTCAAGATTCTAACAAAGTTTCTTTCTTCCAGAATCAATGCCTTCCAGAACAAGGAATTAGTCATGTGGGGATTTCATTCCATTCCAACCATAGTGCTGGACTCACCTTGCCTCAAACTCAATAGAATAGCCAGAGAGTTTCACATCTCTTCAGGCAGAGTCTTCTGTCCCTAACCAGCAGGAAGGAGCTACAGAATGACCATCAACTTCAACTCCTCCTTAAGAATAAAAGTATGAACTTTCTGAGGGGATAGTTGAGGCAGGTTAGTATAGGGAACGATGGAAGGTGGCTGGTCAGACTAAAGCCTGCCAAAGATGTTAGTGATGAGGCCCAGTTTGAAAGTCCCAGGCTATTTTGTTATCTACTAATGGAGATGTTGCTTGTATACTGTTAGACAAGAACAATCTGCCCCTTATTGTCCCCAAAAAACATCTTCCTTTTTGCCCATAGCTCCCTAGTCAATACCTCTTTACACTGGTCTTCAGCAGTAACTCATCTCTGCTTACCATCCCTGGGTGTTACTGGCCTTCCTTGAGCCATAACTCATGCACATCTGAAAGCAGGGAACACATTGTTGGCATGGCAGAATACAACTCACTGACAAATTTGGAATAAAACCTTCTCATTTAAGACTGAGATTCTGCTGCCATCTTTCAATGAGACTCATAATTATATTTTCTCCCTTGTAAGGGAACAGGGGAATTAGCCCAGGTCTTTATTAGGATATGCTGTATATAATGGCTTAGGATAGTTAACAGCTGAGTCTGTCACCATAGATCACATCCCTCCTGACTGTGTGGAACAACAAGAGAGAATCTGTGATGTGGGGTGGTTACCCTGAGTTGTGAAATTTTACTATCAAGGCTAGATATAGAGTATAGAATGCACCTTGATAGTTCTAACTATTGGCCATCTTTTGTGCCAGGTGGTACTACAATTGTCACTGAAAAAAACATAAAAGCTTTAGCTGTTGTCTTTTATACTCTTGCTGTGGAGTGTGGATGCAACACTTATCCAATGATCAATGTAGGCAGTTATATGGGGGTGGATTGTGGGGACCCAGGCCCCCCTAAGTTCTCAGCACATAACTGCCAGCATGACCTAGGCATAAGCTAAAAGTTAACAAACCTCCCCAGAGGGGAGAGAATGCTTAGATAGTATCATTACCTATAACCTTCCCAAAGCAGTAAATGTCTTTGGTAAACATCCTTCCTTTGAGTGTAGTGAAAATATCACCTCACCCCCACATGTATGCTTCACATGACCCTAGCAGGAACACTCTTCTCATACCCTATGGAATGTCCTTGTTATAAAACCCCTTCTATATCATCTCTCATTTTCTCATCTGTTTGTGGAACAATAACTTCATTCATCATTCTTTGACCAGCCACTGTCAAAGATTCTCTCCTGTCCATAAGTTCCAGTAAAGTTTATGCCTTTCTAAACGTCAGGTATGTTCTATGGTCTCACAGCCTCAGCAACTCATGCCCTTCAGGAGTTGGGTTGTAACAAATAGGAACTAACTGGAAATAATATTAAAGCATAAAACACGAACTTCATAGAAAAGTAAAAGCAATAATTAGGAGAAGCAAAAGCTTGAATAAAATGGGAAGGGTAAAATAATTTGTACTAGTAGAGTAACTGTTTCTTTTAAATATGCAAATTTTTCCCAAATAATTTTATATGTCGAATGTTATTCTGATAAAGTTTTATTCAGATTTATTCTCTTGTACCTTGGCAAAATAATTTTTTTATCTGTAAGAATAAGCAAACAAGCATATTAAAATTTAGTTTGAGTTTGGTAATTTAGATAGATTATAATGTGTCTAAACATAAGTTCATATGAAGGTATGAGGCTATATCACTCATAGATGAGCATATTATATTAAACAATTCAAAATATATCATACATGAAATTGCAAAGTGTTTAAAAACTGATAATTTTCCATTGGTATATCTAGGTTGGTCCTCATACACTATAGCAAAATAAATTAGTATTAAATATTAAGAGGCAAATAAAACACTTGCTTTCTGAACTTGATTGAAGTAGAAGAAAACATAAAACAATATTCAATATTTTATATGGTCTTTAAAAACTAAAACATATTTAAAAACTGAGATAAATTTCAATACAAATGCCTAAATGTGTTTGTCTTAAAAAGAAAATTATTGATAAGAAATAAGCCTATCAATATCATTTCTCCTGGAAACTATTCATAGGTATATATACATTTTGAAAGAATTGTTAGATACCATATGGAAATCAATTGCTAATATAATCTTTGAGGTGTGAATATATTGATTCTATGATACATTTGCCTCCAAAGATATGAAAAAATACTCCCCATTTTTCTGTTTAATTGACAGCTCTGTAAAAACCAAATAAAACAAAAACAACAAGATAAATAATAGACAATTAGAATTCCACAACCACCAAAATTTGTCTGAAAGAATTGCCATAGAAGCCATCCCGACTCAGGAATCTTTCCAGATATGGATTGGTAAAATAGCCTAGAGATGAAAATGAGGAGAGAAGAAATAGAGAAAAAGGATTCTGTTCATCAGTTTAGCTGAGTGGTTTCTAGGAGAATCCTCAGAATTATAAACTGTGCCCATAGCAACGTCATCTGGAGTTTCTATGCCTCACTCATTGAATCAACTCTTTCATATTTCTACTAATTGTGTGAGGTTAGCCATAGGATATTCATGAAAAGAGTTCACCTAGGAGGTCTGAGCACTTAGCTATAGGGACAGGGTAAGCGAGCCTTAGGCAGTGTGGTCTCTGAGGAGTTACAATCAGTCTGAAACAACCAACCACCTTTCACTGCCCAAGAAGAAATCCAGGACACTGAGAAACATAATTCAATATAAATAACAATACGAATTTGATATTTGATGTATGTGGTCAAGTCTTCCAAAATTGTGGAATTCATTATGGGTTAATAAAAGACCTCCAATTATAACCAAATTTTTCAAATGCAGAGGAGAAAAAATATTTTCCAGGTGCACTTTCTCTATAGACTGAAACTAATAAATGCAAATTTGAAGAGATTATATGGATAATGGTCCAACAAAGATCAGGGAGGCCTGGACAAGCCAGTTATGGCAAACTAAGGAAGAAACTTAGAATTTCCAAATTTGAAATGTGTAAGGATTTTTATTTCCTTACATGATGTGGTCTTTTTCCCTTGAATCTCTTTTTCAAATTTATCAAAAGTGCCTGGGCATTTTCAATTGTGACCATTTCTTTAAACAGATGGGTGGGGAACAAATGACTTACTGTATAGTTTTCGGAGAACACCTTTTAAAACAAATACAAAAAGTATTTAGAGGATAAATATCTTCAAATTCTAACAATATGTTCCTCCATGAAAGCAGTACAGCCTGATATGAATTGGAAACTACCAAGAGCTGCAAGGCTGGTTCACAAACAGAAAGAGGTGACATGTGCACAGCAGTAGACTGTTGATTTTTGGCAGAATTTTGAGAAATTGTACTATGATTCAGAGAGGTCTGTGTCCATGTTTTTTCAAAGGAGATGCTCCAATACTGGGACCAGAGCAGTTTTCTGCAAGGTTCCAGTATGACTTTTGAGATGTCTATTTGGTAGATATGATTTGTCCTTTATTCAAATATTCTAAAAGCAAACACTTTTACAAGCATTAGATATTTCCCATTAAAATAATTTTAAACTATGTAAATAATAATCTAACATTTTTCTTTATGGATTTGGCAGGTGAAGAGGAGTGGAAATAAGATAAAGAGAATGAAAGAAAGGTGTTTAGCTCCAAAATCATCTTTCTAAGCCCAGAGAAGAGCAAGAAGTTAATGTTTTATACCCTTATTTACTCAGCAAAAGCTGTCTTCCCATTGAGGAGCCTGCCTTCCAAAAGATTGAGAGGGTTTTCATTCTGTAATGTTCCCAGGGTTGCATTGTCCCTTCAGCTCCCTGGTTTTCTGACACCTCTAGGACCCAAGGTCCACTCTCTTAGGGAAGACATAGGGACAGACACAGGAAAAACTTCTGTATCTCCAGCTTGCAACATTGTACCCACTGTCCATATCATGGATAATAGACCAAATAGACCAAAATAATAATATTGGCCTACTATATATATTTAATTGGACATTATCCATTCTTAAACAGATGCTTCATTTAATAAGCTTGCCTTAATTTCTTGTGATCCAATGAATAACTCTGAGTTTTCAAAAAGACCAGTTTCCTGGTCTTTTTGAGTGATTGACATTTCAGAATATTTCATGTCATCTTTAACTGACATTTACATTTTTAAATAAAAAAGGAGAAAGTACTATTTCCCTTAGATGGACCCTTGGTGTTCTCTAAGATTTCTTACATATAATTCTCAATTTGTAACTGAAAGATAGGTGGATTTGGTTCTGTGCAACCTGGAAACCTTCATAACTTTTACTGTACTTGTTATACTACCAGGCATTTACATTTTCTAATCCTTCTATCCTCCAAGCAATACACATACACTATGAATTCTGATATTTAAATGATTCTTAATATTTTCTAAACCATCAAGTAAATTTCAGTGGTTCTTAAAATGTGGACTTTGGACCAGCAACATAAAGATCATGAGGGAATTTGTTAGAAATGCAAATTCTTGGATCCCAGGTGAGACTTAACTGAATCAGAAATTTGGGCATAGCCTTCTGTGATTTTTTTTTTGAGGTAACAGGGGCCAGGGATTGAACCTAGGACTTGTATGTGGGAAGCTGGTGCTCAAACACTGAGCTACATCACCTCTTCTGAGTTGAATTTTTAGTTTTGTGCTTGTTGTTTGTTTCTTTGTTTGTTTTAGGAAGCATCAGGGACTGAACCAGGACCTCCCATGTGGGAAGTAGGTGCTCAAACACTTGAGCCACATCTGCTCCCCTTTTGTGTTTTAACTAGTCCTCCAGGTGATTCTGATGCATGTTCAAATTTGAAACCTACTACTCTATAACAGACTTAAAAATAATTTAATGAACAGTGTGATATGGTGTTTCTTCCCTAGATTGGTGAAATAATTCAAATACAGCTACACCTCAGTGATGTTGATACATGACAAGCTGAATACTTTTCTAAACTTTACCTAAGCTTGAGCTCTAATCTCTCTGTTTTTATGTGCATAAGTGGAGTTCTGTAGGAACTTTTCAAGCAAACACAATTCATGCAATCCTTTCTGATGGGCTGCATCCATGGTGATCATGCCTTCCTTGTATCTGTGAAATTATCTTCTAAATAGAATGAAGTTCTCTTTGTTTGAAATAAACCAACTCACCATGCTGCTTCCTGAGTGAACCTAAAATGAAACAACACAGAAAGGGATACCTGGTTAAAACTCCTCTAATGTCTTGCTAAGTGGCCTTTCAGCTCACAAAAAAGAGGCACTGCAAATCCCATTTGAAAAGTCAGGTTCCTGGCTGACTCTATTCTGTCCATTGAAGGGGCTGTGATGAGTTTACCTACATTTACACATCTTCTCAACCTCAAGACAACAGAATATAGGAAATAAATATAAAGTAAAACTTAAAAAAATTTTAGGATTCAAACCAGTGGCCCAGAATTTATCCAACAATTGGTTATCTTTTTCTTCAAAGCAATCATTACAGAGGAATATAATTTAGAAATGCTAATCTTCAATATAATATAATATGCATCAAATGGAATGTCCTTGAGAGTTTATAATCAGCTAAGACAAGAGTTTTTTTAATTTTTTTTATTTCAGAGTCAAAACGCATATTGAGACAATAGTCATCCTTATGTCTATGTTTTTCTCATATATTTTCAATGGAATTGACACTAATTTTTTTGGATGGTAGGGTGAAAAGTGAGAAAAGGATTTGCACTTATCAAATGCATTTTAAGTGTAAAACAATGAATAGCTCATTTAATGTCAAGATCTTGATTACAAGGCATCTATGCACTGAACACTAAGATCTTGATTACAAGGCATCTATGCACTGAACACTATGTTAGGGAGCTAGAGAATTTTAAAAATGAACAAAATACATTTTCTTTAGTCAAAGGAACAGGAACCACACCTATGTTGTACCTGCTACAAACCTAGCAGCTGGCAACCTAACAGAGATCCTGACAGAAGGTAGCTGCTCTATAAATGTATGCCAAATGACATATAAGCTTGCCCTTTACTACAAAGGGTAGAAGTTCTTTGATAAACCAATCTTGTAATCTATTATATAAACTTGTGGAATTAATTTGGTGTTAGTTGAAAGAATCTTATACATGGAAACAAAGCAATCAGTCTTAAGAGAAAGATCACTTATTCCAAGATAAATAATATTGCCTGTATGTTACTAACAATTTGGTCATATACATACATGTATATGTGTTTGTAGTTTATCCCCAACCATTTGGTCAGTTCTGCTATGTTGTCAGCTCAGCCTAATAGGTTGGAGAATAAAAATAAAATCATGTAAACTTAAGTGTACAACCAGCTAATTGTATTGATTGTGTGGGATGGATGATGAGGGGTGATATTAGACCGGCCAATTTTCAAAATATTAGTCCATTATGTCAATTACATAAAAAAATTCCCACTCTTGTCCTTTTATGCTACGACTCCTGTCCTTGTACACTACTATCCATTGCTCTAACAGCTAAATACCTTATTCCTGCCTGAAAACAAAAAGGAAATGTTTGCACATAATGTATCTGTCATTGCAATAGCCATTTTTTTCCACTGGAATTGATCAAATAATGAACCAAGCATTCTTTTCTTGATGAAATAGCTGACCTTGACCAGGCAACCATTATTACCTGACAAAGATGTAGGCCAGGTATATACAGGTGGAATATTTTTTATTCTTCATATGTTTTCTCATCAATTTCAAATTCTAAAGATAACTTATGGTTTATGTCTGGTTTTATGGAAATGAGTTATCCTATGATTCCCTCACAAATGATGCTAGACATATTTACCTTTTGATTTTCTAGCACACACTAGTAGAACACAGATGATCCCAATTATGACCAGGAGAACCACAAACACAGGCACTACCACTGGCCAGGGCGAGACCCTGGGGAACAAAGAATCTGAAAAACAGAGATTGTCTCATATGAGATGCAGTTTGACACCAGGTGACTTCACTGTTAATTATGAATCCCTAGTTTTATCCTATGAGATGTTATTAGGGGACATTCTTACTCAAGCGTCCCTGCTATTCTAATGAATTCAGATTCAGGAATCCTGAAGAATTTCTTGTATCCTTGCTTCTTCCCAATATTCAGAAACACAGTACACAAATTTTTGAAATTACATAAATTTTAAGTAGGCAAAACATATAAAAATAGTGTAACAGACACCCATGTATTCACCATCCAGATTTTACAAATGCTAACTTATCATTATATTTGTAACATAATTCTTTTATAATAAAATGCTGCTAGTGCATTAAAGGCTTTCCTTCATTCAAGTTTTCTTTCTTCCTCTTATGGTATCCTTAACCTGATGTTGACATGTGTCCTTCCTACCCACTTATTTTCTACATAAATGTGCATCTGACCCAATATGCAGATGAGTGAGAACAGAAATGGGTAATGTATAAAATTAAATGAGGGATTGTGAGGATTTGGATTGATAAACCAAACAGATCTCATGGTTTAGGATCCAAGGACAGAGTTCTAATTTACTCAGACCCTTCTGAGATGTCCAAGTGACCATTAATAACTTAAATCAGTAATAATGGCATGGTGTCAATATTATTTTATTGATTCATGCAGGTTCAAAAGAACTATCAAGGCACTCTCATTCAGGGATTAACTTAATTGGTTGCAAATGAATCAACTAATTTTTTAATTCATTATGAAGTTGTTTCTAATTACATAAATATAAAGAAGCATTTTTTAAATTTCATAGTTAATCTCCAACATCCAGATTTTCAAGAGCTTTCTCTTACGATGACTTGAGAGCATTCATTTGTTCTTTTCTCAGTCTAGACTCATCATCCTTTCTTAAATGTTCCCTAATTCCTTTCTCAACTGTAAAAATATTATTAGAAGGCTTTAGTTATTTTTCTTCCTCTTTACCTTTCTAAATTTGTCATAAAATTTAACAATAATAATTTTAGGACATTAGCTTTTCTCTCTGCACATTAAAACTTAAATTCTCCTTTTAATTATCTTAATTAAGTGTGACTTTCAAAACTGAAGCTCACAACAAATGACATTTTACTTGTTAGTAAATTTCATGTTATGCTCTTTTATTTATCCATTTTGCAAAAATAAATTTTGGACTAAGTGTTATTCTAAGTAATGAGGATTAAAAGAAGTAAGATACACCGTCCTCAAAGGGATAGTA
Organism: Cabassous unicinctus; assembly: GCA_029593785.1. Taxonomy (NCBI): domain Eukaryota; kingdom Metazoa; phylum Chordata; class Mammalia; order Cingulata; family Chlamyphoridae; genus Cabassous; species Cabassous unicinctus. The sequence continues at coordinate 28,780 of JAQZBX010011607.1, read as the reverse complement.
CTTTACCTGGAAATATATTGAAACATACAATGAATAATGTAAGGATAAAGAAAGGGGCACTTAAAACAGACTATGTTGGTGAAGACTTACTTAAAAAGAGAGTTATTAGGGTTAAGTCTTGAAGGGCAAAAGAGAGAAACATAGTTAAAAGAAAATTGAGACACCATGGATAAGGGGATTGGCAGGTGTTAGGGGAAGGAGGTTGAGAAGGAAAGGAAGGTGGAAATATGAGGCTAGAGAGATAAGAAAGAGCAAATGAAGAAAAACCTTGTTGATAGGTGCAATGCTTCCTTACCTAAGGTAAACAAATAGGGACAGTTACAGGTGTGCTTTTGGGTAAAATTTTCTTTCTTTGAACAATCATTTTGGGTAAGTATAAAGGGTTGATTGAGGTGACAGAGCTCTTCTTTACCTATGATATGAATTTTAACAGATAATCCTCATAATCTCATGAGGTAGACAGTATTATTATTCCTATTTAACTTTCCTTAAATCTTTTGAGATTAGGCACAGAAATGTTGCTACTTGCTCTATGTCATAAATCTGGTAGGTGGTGGTGTCAGAACTCAAACTCAAAATGGTAGAATAAACACAAAATTGTCATGAATGCTTTTCCCTAGCAAGTGAGCTTAGGGGAAGGATAGAAGGACTTTGAGAGATTCCTCAAAATACTTCATTATACTTACATTGCTTTAGCACATCCATGCATTTTAATACATTAAAATAATGAAATCTATTTAACTGACAGAGGGATATAAAACAGGAGAAAGATGTAATTTTAATAAGTTTCCACATAAGAGTTACAAATTCTAGGTCTATTGTTCATAGGTCTTTGCCAGTTATACCTTCTTGATCCACAGCAAAACCTCAGAATGCTGACCTTGAAAGAACTGACCTTTCACAGAAATGTGCACTTCTTTTTCCACACTGAGGACTGGGTTCCTTATGCAACAGGCCATATTTTCTTTTGAACTTTTGTCCAGGATTATAGACGTCTCCACATGAAACAGGCCATTTGTTTCTTGTATTTTTGTTTCAGAGGACGGTGCTAAACACTGCCCTCGCAGGTCTCTCCACTCTACCTCAGGTTCTGGATACCACCCCTTGGATGTGCAGGTCAGATTACGATCTTTGGTTTCACCATGGTCAATGTGAATATGAGGGGCTGTTCCTGAGCCTGGGAAATGAAAGGAAGACAAAGCACACTTCTTCAAGAGTTTACTACATTTCACATGGGCCAGTGAACAGATGTCTATTAATGAAAATCTATGGATCTTAACTCTCTTATTTTTGATTATGAGAGTAAAAAATTATTGACCTCAAAGGATTGGGAGGAGGTGTAAATTAAGTAAGCTATACCAGCATTTTAATAAGTACCTAAATATTAAACATTTCCATATCATTTTTCCCTTTTCCTTCTATATCTTTCACACGTTACTCATAATTTTATCTGATGATTGCCCAAGTTGTATCACTGAACACTCTATAAATGCCATTGCAACCTTTGAACACAAATCATTTTTTGTTTATCAGAGGTAGATAGCAAAGTGTCCCTAAACTATCCATTCACTCTTTTTTCTAGAGTAGTTCTTTTCAATAAAGTACTCTTTGATTAGGAATGTTCTATATCATAATGGTCCAGTACCATAGACACTAACTACACGTGGCTATTGGATTCCTGAAATGGAGCTAGTGCAATTGAGCAGTTGACTTTTAAATTTTAATTAGTATTAATTATATTTATGTAGCAACAAAGAGTTTCCATAATAAACAAGAAAATTTGGGCATAATATAAGTTTTATCTATGGATATGCTTTTCCAACTACCTCCCTGGGTGATGTAAATGGGAATGGGTATGCACCTTGTACATTATTTTCTTAAGTAGAGCATAAACTATAATGCTCCAATATGTGTTCATCAATTGTTACAAATATACCACACTAATGAAAGATGTTATTAATGTGAGAAAGTGTGGGAGGGAGAGAATGTGGAGAATACAGGATTTCCCTATATTTTTTATATAACACTTATGTAATCTAAAGCTCCTTTAAAAATAAATTTAAATAATAAAAAAAAATAAATTTTAAAAAGAAAGAGGCATGCATTTTTCTCCACTCTTTCACCTTCTTAATGACTGGAACACAAGCGCGGCAGAGAGTTGTCTTCAAAGGTGAAGATCAAAGAGGAATTCCAGGAAGGTGTTGCATAAGAGCTGCAACACTCACTCCTTCCACCAAAATAACTATTAAATAGGCAGGAACAGCCTGATAGAACTATTTTGGAATTTCTAATGCCAGAAGAACACAGTACAGCACCCAGGGAAGACAGGGAGGAAGAGGTTGAGAAATTACTGTAAAGAACAGTAAATTGTTCTCTCCACACAGGAGCTACCAGTGTCCATCTCCCATTCATGTGGCATTCTATCTTTGAGTCCAGCCCCTGGCTAGCTGCTAGTGAAAGAAAGTAACAAAAATCTTCTTTCACATGGGCAGGGGTAGACATGACTGACCTCTGATCATAGTTTCAATTAGTGAATTCAGATTCTGAGGGCAGCTATTGTTTCAATCCACTCTGGAAAAGTTGCTGTCAAACATTTTTTCAATCCTCCCTGAAAAGGGGTGGTTTCGGTGGAAATGTATAAATGTTGTGCTTGCTCTAGAATGGGGGGACAGTTAGCTGAAGGGCTACATTTGCTAAGCAGGCCAAGAAAGCTCAGCTTTGGGGAGCCATTTTAGTGGCTCTTCACTCCCTTTCTGATCCCCTCCCCAGGGAACTTTGAAACCAGTCTGGGACGCTGATTTGGTCCCTGGTTCCAGTTTGGCTGAGAAATATTGACAGAAGCAGACAGTCTGTGAAAAAGAACTTCAGTTTTAAATATCTCGGAGAGGGAGGTCCATCTCCTGAGAAAGAGAGGAGACAACCAAATTCTTACAGAAAGGGGAACTCCAAAAACAACTAACAAGCAAAAACCCAAAAAGAAAGGGAAAAGTTTGCACACCGCATTCATCAAGAACACAGTTTCCTGACAGGAGAGCTGTAGTTCAAGAAAATTTCTGTCATCACCAGATTGTTACAAAATCAAGAAGCAGAAATGTCAGGGAATAAATCCCAGGATTAACATTTTTAAATATTAAAATGTACAGTGTTCAGCAAAATAGTACAAACAAGAAATTGTGGCCCATCAAAAGGAAGAAGCATGAAAATCAAGAAGACATAAGTGAATAAGACAAGAATGTGGACCTACTTAACATAGCCTTTAAAACATATCTTAAAATAGCTATGAAGGAAACTACAGAGAAGGAACAAATGGATATAAGGAAAACAATGAATGAGCAATTTGAAAGTCTTAGTAAAGAGAAATTTATAAAAAGCAACTGAACATAACTACTAAAGTTGAAGACCATAATAACTGAAGTGAAAAATGCCCAGTAGGATTTCATTAGCAGATTGCAGTTGGAGAAGAAAAGAAAAATGAATGTGAAGAGAGGACACTTGAAATGACTCAGTCTGAGAAGCAGAAAAAAATGGAAATATTAAAAGCAAAAATAGCTTAAGACACATTTGGGACACAGCCAAGTGCACCAATACATGCTTTATGGGAGTCCCAGAAGGAAAAAAAAAGTGTGAAATGGACAAAAGTAGTAGTCAAAGAAATAATGAAAGAGAACTACCCACACTTAGCAAAATATGTGAATATGCACATCCAAGAAGCCCAGAGAAAACCAAAAAAAGTAAAAATAAATGAAGAAAAATAAATCCTTCATATATTGATCGAAGTATCAAATGAAAAGATCAAAGAGAGGTCTGAAAGTGGCAAGGGGAAAGTTACATCTACATACAACAGAGTCCCAATAAGATTGAGTGCCTATTTATCATCAGAAACCATGGAGGCAAGAAGGCAGTGGGATGAAATTCTTAAGGTGCTGAAATAGAACAACTGCTTGCCAAGAAATTTATATCTGGCAAGTCATTTTTTCAAAATTGAGAGATTAGGATATTTTCACATAAACGAAAGCAGAGTGACTTCATCGCCACTCGATCAGCTGTATAAGCGTTGCTAAAGGGAGCTCTTCAGACTGAAAAGAATAGACAATAGATAGTGATTCAAAGTGGCATAAAGACATAAAGAACTTTGGAGGATTATTGTGTTACAGAGCTCACTTTTGTCCCAGAGAAACATCTAGAAAACAGAGAGAAATGGTCCATAATAACTGCTTTAGGGCTCTAGAGACCAGGGAAGTGCTAGATATCACCCAGAAGAGGGACAAACAGACAGAATCTACAGTGGAGATTTGTGAGTAACTCAGTCCTTCCTGCTGCTAGCACTCAGCCTTACTTTTGGGACAGACAGCTTCAGGTCATTTGGTCCCTGGCATGAGGCTGTGGACTGAGAAAGACATAGGAATCCACTTCCCCAGGAAAGGAAGAGTGAGGGTCACAGCCCACTGCTGATCCAGCATTTGGCTGGCAAATTTGGACTGTGGGAGCCCATTGTTGTCACTTGTCTTGTCTGGGCACTGCCAAGCCATTATTTCCTCCTGCAAGCCAGCAAATATCTAAAAGAAGCCTGCCTTCTCATACACCCTCCTTACTGACCTGGACTGTCTACTACTAAAGCATATAGGAGTGCTAAGTTCTTCTGCTCTTGGTAAATGGGGTGTGAGGTTGAGGATGTGAGTGGCATCTGATTGGTAAGCTTGAAATTTGAAACCTGGCCTGGAATAACAGGCCCAGAAGGGGTACTCTCCAGGATATTGTTTCCACAGAGACCACCCTGTTGTGGTTTCAGTGAACACATTCTACTTATACGATTTAAGGGAACGCTTTGTTGAAGGGTGCCTTCTGCTGGCAGTCCAGGAAAGAGCACTCCAATGGGGAAAAATAAGTAAGTAAGTGAGTAAGTAAGTAAGTAAGTAAATAAATAAATAAATAAACAAACAAATAAAAAGGCTTTTGGCACTTTTGCTATTCCCATCTCCAAGGCTGTTGGAAACTGGTTTGCACTGAATTTTGTGGGTCCCTGGTCATGTTTTTATCATTTAGGATAAGATAATATTAAAGACTTAGAATAAGTTGAATCAAGATTCAAAGAAGTGCCACAGCAAAATCAGTCAAAAATAAAATCATAGGTAAGAAAGAGAAACTGACCATCAGTCTAAACACACCATTATAATGAGATGCCTAGACATCACAAAAAAATTACAAGCCATACTAAGAAATAGGAAAATATGCCCCAGTCAAAGGAACTAATCAAAGTGCCAGATGATGAACAGGATTTGAAACAACCAATCAATGATGTTCACACAAACCTCTTAATTAAATTCAAGGATTTGAAGGAAAATATGGTTAAAGAGAAAAAGGGCATTAAAGGATATTGGTGATTTTTAAATTATTATTTCATTTTCTTATTAATTTTATTCATTTATTTTGTTGCTTTCATTTTTAGAGAGGTTTTGGGTCAGAGAAGAGTCACAGCAGTGGTGGGGAAGGATCACTGGTGTGAGGTGTCAGTAATTTTGGGATGCCAAGGAAGGGGTTCACATGGGGCATGCCTCTGAGACATATGAATATTTTCAAATGTTTATGGGACATTGTCTTGGTGGGTGATCCACACAATAACCAAAAGAATATTGAATTCCCATCCTGGGGAGCTCTACTATATTCTCTAATTGGGCAGCAAGAATCACCTGAGGGCAAGGGCAATGTCAAGTGAAGGAAGGCACACCACATGCCAGGCTCTTGACATTGATGCTTGTACTAATGAACTTTTACTTGTGAAATTGAAACTTAGGCTAGTATTATACACTGCTTAAGAGTTGCTTCCTGAAAGCCTCTTTGTTGCTAAAATGTGGCCTCTCTCTAAGTCAAACTCAGCTTATAAATACATTACCTTCCTCCTGGTGTGGGACATAACTCACCAGGATAAGCTTTCCTGGCACCAAGGGATTATTACCAAGCACCAACTAGCAATGCATTTGGAAAAAGACCTTTACCAAAAGGGGAAGTGGTAAACATAAATGAGTTTTTATATCTAAGAGATTTCAAAGTGAGGTGAGAGGTCATTCCAGAGGTTATGCTTATGCACATCTCAGCAGGATCTCATTGATTGTCAAAATAAACAGTGCCTCATACAGTGGGTCTCCTGAAGGCTCTAGAGATATCCAGAAACTATAAGAAGGGCAGACAGCTCAGGAATTTGGTGCCCTGTCAGTGGGCTTTACTTTGGAATATATGTTCCCCAGTGTAACAGAGTTAGACTCTTTGACAGCCTCTCTACACATGACTCTTCTGCCCCTTCTATTTGAATCCATACTTAGTACTTACTCAAAAAATATATGTTCCAGAGACTTAAATCTTTTATCTGTTCATGTGCCAGTTTAGCCCTGAATCTCAACAGAGATGCAACACCTACTATCCAGTTCATTGGACTCACCCAAGACAGTTAGTAAGGAGATGATGATTGGCAATGCCCATCCCAAGGAGCAGAGAGTGTCTGCAACTGCAAGCAAGATAGCTTCATCCATCTGCCCCATAGGATCTAAGCCCCCTCTCAACTGGAAACTGAGTGGGAATTACAGTCCCAGAATCCTCAAGATTGGGGAATGAACAATGGACTAAAGTAGACTTTTTATTATTCTACTATAAGTTTATTATTATTCTAGCAATGGAAAAAGTCTAATCATTGATGTAAAGGCAGTGGCCACCAAAGGGTCTGAAGGATGGGAGAGGGAAGAATAGGTGTACTATGGTGGTGTTTTAGGACATTGGATTTGTCTTGTGTGACATTGCAGGGATGGATACAGGCAGTTGTATATTTTGTCACATTTTATAAAATTGTGTAGGACAAAGTGTAAACTATAAAGTAAACTCTAGCCCATGGTTCATAGCAATGCTTCAATATATGTTCATCAATTTTAACAAATGTACCATGCTAATGAAGGATGTAGTTAATGTGGGAAAGTGTGGGAAGAGGAGGGATTGTGGCACATGGGAATCCTTTATATTTTTTATGTAACTTTTATATAATCTGAAGCTTCTTTAAAATAAAAAAAGATATTATTGATAAGAAGACACAATGAGCAAAGAAGAATTTCAAATGTATTACAGAAAAATAAGTGTTCTCATAAGAATGAAAGACATCAGATGAGGGTAAAAATACATTAGAGGCATAAAATAAAAGATTCAAAATAGCAGAATAAAGATTCAGCAAATTAGAGGACCAGAACACCTAAAATTTGAAAGAGAGAAAAACAAATAGAAATAAGAATGGAAAAGAATGAGTAGGAGTCTGGGAATTGAATAATACCATTAAGCAAGCCAATATACAACAAGAATAAATAACAGGTAATGATAGTTCCTGAAGAAGATGAAAAGGCAAAAGAGTCATAAAGAATATTTGAGGAAATAATGGCCCAAAATTTCCCAAACCTGATGAAATACATGAGCATATATGACCAAGAATGCTAGTGTACTCCAAATGAATACATCTAAATAGGCGTACTCTGTGCGATATACCTATCAGTTTGCCAAATGTCAAAGTAAAGAGAGAATTCTGAAAGCAGCAAGAGAAAAGTGATTCATCACATACAAGAGATCTGCAATAAGACTAAGTTATGATTTCTCACCAGAAATGTAGGTGAGAGGGCAGCAAATAATTCTTTGGAATAATTGACCTTCAAAAATAAGAGTGAGTTTAAAATACTCATAAATAAACAGAAATTAAGAGAGTTTGTAAACAAGAGTCCCATTCTGCAAAAAAAAAAAAAAAAACACTAAAGGGAGTTCTGCAGCTTGAAAGGAAAACACAGGAA
>JAQZBX010011607.1:0-20869 GCA_029593785.1 Cabassous unicinctus | reverse complement strand
AAACTGCCCAATCAAAAGACAGAGGTTGAAATAATGGATAAAATTATAAGCCATTCATATTGTGTTTAAAAAAGACTCACTTCAGACCCAAGGATAGATATAGGCTGAAAGTGAAAGGTGGTTAAAGATATTCCACATGAACAGTAACCAAATTAGAGCACAGGTAGCTGTACTATTATTAGACAAATCAGATGTGAAATACAAAAATGTTACAAGAGATACAGAAAGCCATTATATTTTAATAAAAGGAGCAACCCACTAAGAAAAAATTAATAAATATCTGTACACCTTATCAGGGTGCCCCAAAATACATGAGACAAACTGGTAATACTGATGGGAGAAATAGACATCTCTACAAAAATAGCTGAAAGCTACAATACAGCACTGACATCAATAGAGAAAACAACTAGACTGAGGATCAACAAGGAAACAGAGAACTTGAATAATATGATAAATGAGCTAAACCTAACAGACATATACAGAACATTGCACCCCAAAACTGCAGAATATATATTCTTCTCCAGTGCTCATGGATCTTTCTACAGGATAGACCACATATTGGGTCACAAAACAGGTCTCAATAACATTTAAAAGATGAAAATTATAAAAAGCACCTGCATTTTTCATAATGGAATGAAATTGGAAATCTATAATAGTTAGGAAATGGCAAAATTCACAAATATATGGAGCTAAGCAAACACATTCTTAAGCAGTCAGTGGGTCAGAGATGAAATTTCAAGAGAAATTAGTAAATATCTCAAAACTGAGGAAAATGAAAATGTGAGTCATCAAAACTTATGGGAATCAGAGAAGGCTGTGATGACACAAAAAATTTATAGCTCTAAACACCTATGTTAAAAAGGAATTAAGTGCTAAAATCAAAGACATTACTGAGTGTAAATTTTATGAAACCATCACCTACCACAAGATCTTGTAGATGCTTCCCACATTGTTTTCTGATCCTGTTTTTCTCACTTCACTTTTATGGTCCCGGGTCTTATATACTGGTCTTTGAAATATTTTGATTTAATTTTTATATAGGGCATGAGATGAAGCTCCTCTTTCATTCTTTGTGATATGTATATCCAGTTCTCCCAAGACCATTTGTTGAAGACACTATTTTATCACATTTGAATCGATTTGGCAACCTTGTCAAATATCAGTTGGCTGATGATGTGTGGGTCTATTTCTGAACTCTTGATTTGCTTCCATTGACAAATATGTCTATTTTTCTGCCCAAAAATAGAGGTTGAATCACTGAAGCTTTGTAATATGATTTAAAATCAGTTGCTGTATGTCCTCTAACTTCATTCTTCACTTTCAAGATGTTTTTGGCTATTTAGGGCCACTTACATTTCCAAATAATTTTGATAATTGGCTTTTCAATTTCTATAAAATAGACTGTAGGATTTTTATTGGGATTGCATTTAAACTGGGAATCAATTGCTAGAACTGACATCTTCATGACATTTAGTCTTCCAATCCATGAATATGGAGGTGTCCTTATAATTACTTAGGCCTTCTTTGATTTCATTTAGCAATGTTGTGTAGTTTTCTGTGTACAAGTGCTCACATCTTTAACTAAATTTATTCTTAATTATTTGATTCTTGTTGCTATTGTAAAGGGAATTTTTGCTCTGATTTCCTCCTCAGATTGCTAATACATAGGAATAGAAACTCTACTGCATTTTTCATATGGATCTTATATCCTGCAAATTTCTTGAACTCCTTTATTAATTCTAGCAGCTTTGATTTAGGTTTTTCCAAAATCTAAATATATAGGATCATGTCTTCTGTAAATAGTGAAAGTTTTACTTCTATTTTTCTATTTGTATGCCTTTGATTTCTTTTATGTGTCTAACTGCTCTAGCAAGAATTTCTAACACAATGTTGAATAAGAGTGGTGACAGTGGGCATTCTTGTTTTATCTTGGAATCTTAGAGGAAAGGCTTTCAGTCTTTCACCATTGAGTAGGACGTTAGCTGTGTTTTTTCCATATCTGCCCTTTATCATATTGAGGAAGTTTCCTTCAATTCCTATCTTTCAAAGTGTTTTTATCAATAAAAGATGCAGAATTATATAGAATGACTGTATTGCATAGTTAGAATTAACCATGCAATTTTTCTCCTTACAGCTGTTAATGTGATGTATTTCATTAATTAAATTTCTTATGTTATGCCATCTTTGCATAACTGGGAGAAACCTACTTGATCATGATATATAGTTTGTTTATTCTGTTGTTGGATTCAATTTGCAAGGTTTTTTTGAGGATTTTTGCATCTAGGTTCACTAGAGAGATTGGCCTGTAAGTTTCTTTTATTGTAGCATCTTTATCTGGTTTTGGTATTAGGGTAAAGTTGGGTTCACAGAATAAGTTATGTAATGTTACCCCCTTTTCAATTTTTGGAAAAGAATGAGTACAATTGGGGTTCAACCTATTCAGAATTATTAGTAGAATTCACCTGTGAACCTATTTAGTACTGGGCTTTTTGTTCTTGGGAGGTTTTTGATGACTGATTTAATCTCACTACTTGTGATGGGTACATAGAGATCATGATTATCTATTTCTTCTTTTGTCACTGTAGACTGTTTGCATGTTTCTCAAAATTCATATGTTTCATCTAAGTTGTCCACGTATTTGACATAGTATTTTCATAGTATTCTCTTATGATCCTATATGTTACTCTGAGGTTATTGGTTTTGTCCCCTCCCTCATTTCAATTTTATTTATTTGCATCTTCTCTCTCTATTTTTTGTTAGTCTAGATAAGGGTGCCTTCCGGCACCAAGGGATTATTACCATGTATTAATCAGCAATGCATTTGGAAAATGGCCTTGACCAAAATGGGGAAATATTAAATAAAACAGAGTTTTTAAGGCTAAGAGATTTCAAAGTGAGTGAGGAGGATACTCTGGAAGTTAAGCTTATACAGGTCTCTGACAGATTTCTCAAACTGGCAGAGTAAACTAAGCCTCAAACAAAAGTGTTCCTTAGGGCTCTAGGGGTATCCAGACCACATAGGCAAGTCACATGACCTCATAAAATCAACAACCCCTTGGAGGAAACTGTCTGGAAATATATGAAAATCTATTTCAACAATATAATATAGTTATACTCACTTGTAATTTTCCTAATCATAAATCTTCTACTCCCTTTACTTGAACATATAATTTCAATGTACCAGTTAAGTTTATTTCTTAGAGACTTATGTCTTCAGATTGTTCATATCCTGTTTGAGCCCTGAAACCCAAAAGGGTTTTAAGGAATTTCTACTCTCCAGTTCTTCAGGCTTTGTCTTAGAAAACTAAAAAAATGATAATGAAGGACATGTGTCTCCCACCAAACAAGGTGCAACTTCAATGGCAAGCAAAACAATTCCTTTTCTCTACACCTAATATCCACATCCTTCCTCAGCATGAAGCAATCATAGCGGACATTGTCCAAAATTCCTTAAGACTGAGGAATGAAGAAAAATAAGAGGAAGAATGTAACCACAGTCCAAAGAAGATTGAGAGTTATTGTAGCAATTATCTTGTATGATGGAGTGACTTGTAACATTGATATAAAAAATAAAATGAATCCATAAAAAGTACAGTGAACACATAAAAATCCTTTCTGAACACCTTGACTAATTAGAAAAATAAAACCAAACTAATCTCATAGCCAGCAGAAGGAAAGAAATAAACAAAGATTAGAACAGAGATACCTGAAATTGAGTACAAAATATAATGGTGGAAATTAAGAAAAAAATAAGTTGTTTTTTTGAGACGATTAATAAAATTGACACACTCTTAGGCTAACAAAGAAAAAGGAGAGAAGATGCAAATAAATAAAATCAGGAATGAAAAAGAAGATTACCTCTGTCCTCAAAGAAACAAGAAGTATCATAAAATAATATGTTAAACTGTATGCCAAAAAATTAGACAAACTAGATGAAATGGAAACCTTTCTAGAATTGCATGAAAAACCTACATGGACACTAGAAGAAAGACATAAACAAACTAATCTCAAATAAAGAGATTGAATCAGTCATCAAAAACTCCCCACAAAGAAAAATCCAGAACAGATGACTTCATAGGTAAATTCTACCAAAAATTTCAGAAAGAATTACTACTAATCCTGCTCAAACATTTAAAAAAATTAAAGAGTGAGGAAAATTACCTAACTCATTTTATGAAGCCAACATAATCATAATACCAAAGCCTGATAAGGATGCCAGAAGAAAACCAAAGACTAATCTCTCTAATGAATATAGAAGCAAATATTCTCAATAAAATATGTGCAAATCAATGTCAACAGCATATTAAAATAATTATAGAACACAATAATGTTGTCTTTTTTATTCCTGGTATGCAAGAGTGATTCAACACATGAAACTCAATTAATGTAATACACCACATCAAAAAAGTGGAGGAGAAAAATCATATGATCATCTCAATTGATGTAGAAAAAGCATTTGATAAAATCTAGCATCATGTTTGATTAAAAAAATTCAAATATAGAAATAGAAAGGGAATTCCTCAAAATAATACAGGGCATATATGAAACACCCACATACAAAATTCTATTCAATGGGAAAATTTTGAAGGCCTTTCCTCTAATATCCATTACAAGGAAATGATTTCACAACTGTTATTCAACATTGTGCTAGAAGTTCTAGGTAGAACAATTAGGCAAGAAAAAGAAATAAAGACATCCAATTCAGAAAAAGATGTAAAACTCTCACTATTCAGATGGATGAACCTTGTCTGACTACAACATTCAAAAGGAGTCCACTCTTCATCTGGTGTTGAGACTTTGTGGTGGTGCTAAGAAAAGGAAGAAGAAGTCTTACACTACTCCCAAGAAGAATAAGCATAAGAGAAAGAAGGTGAAGCTGGCTGTCCTGAAATACTATAAGGTGGATGAGAATGGCAGAATCAGTCACCTTCACTGGGAGTGTCCTTCAGATGAATGTGGTGCTGGAGTTTTTATGGCCAGCCACTTCGACAGACATTATTGTGGCAAGTGTTCTCTGACTTACTCCTTCAACAAACCAGAAGACAAGTAATTGTAAGTGGATTAATTAAATAACACGAATGTTTTTCATGTTTTTAAATCACAGATGCAATTAATCTAAATATAGAACATCCCAAAGTATCTAAGAAAAATCTACACAAATGAACAATCTAAGGAAGAAAGAGGAAATGAAGAAAAAAATCAATTTACAATAGCAATAAAAATACTCAACTCTCTAGGAATTAACATAACCAGGGAGATAAAAGACCTGTACTCATAAAACTACAAAAAAATTCCTGAAAGAAATCAAAGAGAACCTAAACAAATGGGAGGACATTCTGCATTCATGAATTGGAAGATTAAATATTTTTAAGATGTCACTTCTACCCAAATTGATTTTGCAGATTCAAAACAATTCCAAAAAAAAATTCTAACAGCCAAATTTAAATAAGTAGAGAAGTCAATTACTGAATTTATTTGGAAGGGAAAGGGGCCCTGAATAGTCAAAAACACTCTGAAAAAAAGAGTGAAGGTGGAGGACTCACACTTCCTGACCTTAAAGAATATTACATAGTTACAGTTATCAAAACAGCATAGTTTTGGCATAAATATATACACATTGATGTATGGAATTGAATTGAGAGTTCAGAAATAGACCCTCACCTCTATGGTCATCTGATTTATCACAAGGCTACAAAGTCTACTCAAATTGGACCGAATTGTATCTTCAACAAATAGTGCTAGAACTGGATATCCTAAATCAAAAGAATGAAAGAGGACAAGAGGAATCCTATCACTTCTTATACAAGAATCAAGTCAAAATAGATCAAATACCTAAACATAAAAGCAAGGACCATAAAACTCCTAGAGTATGATTTAGGCAAGAATCTTCAGGAATTGGAGGTAGGAGGTGGGTTCTTAGGCTTCACAACCAAAGCATGAACAACAAAAGATAAAACAGATAAATGGGACCTCCTGAAAAGTTAACACTTTTGCTCTTCAAAGGACATTTTCAAGAGGGTGAAAAGTCAGCCTACTCAATGTGAGAAAATACTTGGAAATCACATAACCAATAAGGATTTAGTATCCATGATATAAAAAGACCTCCAACAAATCAATGATAAAAAGCCAGTTAGAAAATGGGCAAATAAGTTGAATAGATATTTTTCCCAAGAGGAAATACAAATGGGGAAAAACACATGAGAAAAGGTTCAGTATCACTAGCTTTGGGGAAATGAAAATAAATATAAATGAGATATATCATTGTATACCTATTGGAATGACCACTATTTAAAAAAAAAACAAAAACAGAAAACTACAAGTGTTGAAGAGGATGTGGAGCAATAGGAACACTTATTCTCTATTGGTGTGAATGTAGAATGTGCAGCCTCTGTGGAAGACTGTTTTTTGGTTCGTAAGGAAGTTAAATATGGATCTTCAATGTGAATCAACTATCCCACTACTAAGTATATAACCAGAAGAACTGAGAGCAAGGACATGAACTGACATTTGCACATTGATCTTCACAGCAGCATTATTCACAAACGTCAAAATATAGAAACATCCCTAGTGTCCATCAACCAATTAATGGATTAAAAAAATTGTGATATACAGTGGAATATTTTTCAGCTGTAAGAAGAAGTGAAGTCATGAGGTATATGGCAACATTAACGAACCTTGTGGACAGTATGTTGAAGGAAGCAAACCAGATACAAGGACAAATATTAAATGATTTCAATAATATGATGTAAATATAATACATCATATTTCATGGAGTTAATAGCTACAATATAGATGACTGAAAAATAGCATGAGGATAGAGAAAGTAAATCTGAGGCTTAATTTGTCCAGAATGTGTATAAGGTTTGGTTGTTAATATTTAGAAATGGATAGAAATGATGATACCCCAATATATAGAGTGTAATTAGCAAAATTAATATATGGATATGAAAGTAGTTGAAAGGGAAAGTTTAAGATCGTGTATATTACTGTAAGGAAAGCATGAGGATGAAAAATGTAATAGTCTTGCATAGAGAACCCTATTGTGGACAACGAGCATGGTTAATTATGCATATATAAGAACAGCTTTCTTTGAAATAACAAAGGTATAGAAATGTTACAAGATGTTAATAATAGGGTAATATTTGGGTAAAAATGAAACTAAAGGAATCTATGAACTATGGAGAATAGTACTATATTAATATTTTTCCATAAATGGTAAAAAGGGAATCATGCTGAATGAAAGAACAGGCACAAGGTACTAATATCATTTGACTTGATCTATAGAAAATTTGAATAAAAATGAATTTTAGACATAGAAATAGATTAGCAGCTATATATGTAAGTTTTTTTCTTTTGGGAGTAATGGAAATGTTCTGGTGTCGATTGCAGTGATGAATACATGACTATGATTGTACTGAAAACCATTGATTGTATACTATGGAGGGATTATATGGTTTATGAATTCATTCCAATAAAATTTACTTAAAAATCAAAAAAGAGATGCTATAGAAATAATGAAAAAAATAGAAAAATGTAGAACTGTGATAGAATATCCATGTGATTATTTATAAATACCATTATTTTTGTAGTGTATTGTTTAGTTTGTAACTCAAATTCTAACTTCCTACAGGAGGTAAAATAAAAATGTACACAAAGGATTGATCATTCTTTGTTTTGGGATATAAAACGTACACACTCATAAGTGGTATCAAGTAAGAAAAATGGTGAAAGCAGAGGGGTAGAGGAAAAGTTTATATTCCTGCTATTAGAGTCAATTTGGTATCAAACAAATGTAATTGTTAAATATTTAGGATTTTATGCCCATGGTAACCACAAGGAAAATAGATGGAAAATATATACAAGTAGAAATGAGAAGGCAATCATGATACTAGAACATGAAAAATAAAATAAATATAAAATCAAACATTCATGGAAGTGAGGGACTAAAAATGTATAATACCTAAAAGGGATTAATAGTCAAATGGCAAAAGAAAGTCCTGTATTATCAGTAGTGCTTTTAAATGCAAATGCTTAAAGTAACCAGTCAAAAGGTGGAGATTGGCATTATGGATAAAAAGCATTTCCCAAAGGGAATTGTGAGATCATGGTGTCCGTTAGCAGATAAGGCTCAATGCCCTCACAAAAACAATGGAGAAAAGTCTAAAGCTGCCAGAGGGACCTGCTTTGGGGATCAGCAGACCAGGACAGTGCTTCACAACTCCTAGGATGTTGAGGGACAGAGAGATGAAGAAGCTGAAACTACAAACAGTGAGTTACTAAATCTCCTGGCCATTGGGAAAGGCTTCCCTCCCCCAGCCCTGAGATATTCAGTGGCAGTAAAACCTTTGGAGGATTGAAGTTGACTGAGAGTAAATCAGATGTCTTCCTACCTGCCAGCTGTTACAAGGGAAAAGGGATGAGGAGTCATAGGACTTTTTTTCTCAGTGAATTCAGTCATGGATCTGGACAGACAATTAAGTCAGCAGACAAAAACACCAAGAGAAATACATGTCTCTGGAAATGTGCACCACGTGCCATTGGCTGGGTGATCTCAAATTTACAAGGACAGAAATTGCATTTAGAACTCTATACCCAACCCCTGGGAAAAAGTCTGCACCCATTAGTGAGTCCCAGGCACCATTTTTGGTAACTTAAGCTGCACAATTAAAGATTTAGGATAAGTAGAACCAACTATCAAAGAACTGTGAAAAAATAATAATAGTCAAGAGAAAGAAATTGGCCATCAGAGTAAATTCACCAACATATCAGATGCCTAGGTATCAGAAAAAAAATTATAAGCCATACTAGGAGACAGGAAGAGATGGTCTAGCCAAAGGAACAAACTAAATATCCTGAAGAGATTCGTATTTGAGATGATTAATCTATAATAATCACAGAACTCTCATAAATCATTTTAAAGAAATGAAAAAAATATGACTAAAGAGATAAAGGATACTAAGAAAACAATGGGTGAGCATAAAGAACAATTTGAAAGTCTGCAGAGCAATGTAACTGACCTTATGGGAATGAAAGACATGAGGGATGAGATTAAAAATACATTACAGGCACATGAGAGCAGATTTGAACTGCTTGAAGACAGAATTAGTGATTTTGAAGACAATATCTGAACTGGAAAAGGTAGGAGAACAGAATGAGAAGATAATGGAAAAAATGGGACAGGGTCTCAAGTAATTGCATGACAATGCAAAATGCAAGAACATAAGTATTATTGACATCCTAGAAGGAGAAGAGAATGGAAAATGGGAGAAATAATATTTGAGGAATTAATGACTGCAAACTTCCCTACACTTACGAAAGACATAAATATTAATGTCCAAGAAGGACAACACATTCCAAACAGAATAAATATGAATAGACCTACCCCAAGACACATACTATTCAGAATGACAAATATCAGAGATAAAGAGAAGGTTTTGAAAGCAGCAAGAGAAAAGAAAACATCACATACAAGAGAAACTTGATAAGATTAAGTGCTGAGTGCTCATCAGAAACCATGGAGGAATGTACTGAAAGACAAAAACTGCCAGCCAAGAACTCTGAATCTGGTAAAGCTGTCCTTCAAATATGGATAAGTTCAAAGTCTTCAAAGACAAAAAAAAAGCTGATAGAATATGTTACCAAAAGATGAGATCTACAAAAGATACTAAAAGGAATGCTGCAGCCTGAAAGGAAAAAAACAAGGGCAAGAAATTTGAAGAAGAGTGTAGAAATGAAGAATATATGAAAGGGTAATTCGACAAAATCCAACATCTTTTTTTGATAAAAATTCTTCAAAAGGTAGGAATAGAAGGAAAATTCCTCACTATGATAAAAGGCATATATGAAAAACCCACAGCCAACATCATACTCAATGGGGAAATGTTGTAATCTTTCCCTCTAAGATTGGGAACAAGACAAGGATGCCCACTGTCACCACTGTTATAAAACATTGTACTTGAAGTTCTATCTAGGGCGATCAGACAAGAAAAAAATATTTAAAGGCATCCAAATAGGAAAAGAGGAGTAAAACTCTCACTGTTTGCGGATGACATGATCCCGTACTTAGAAAATCCTGAAGTATCCATGACAAAGCTACTTGAGCTAATAAATGACTTCAGCAAAGTGGCAGGATACAAGATCAATACACAAAAATAAGTAATGTTTTTGTATGCTAGTACTGAGCAATCTGAGGAGGAAATCAGGGGGGAAATTCAACAGCAACAAAAAGACTCAAACACCTAGGAGTTAATTTAACCAAAGAAGTACAGGACCTATATGCAGAAAAATACAAAACAATGTTAAAAGAATTTTAAAAAGACCTAAACAAATGGAAAGATATTCCATGTTCATGGATTGGAAGAATATATATCATTAAGATGTCAATCTTACCCAAACTGATTTATAGCTTCAATGCAATACCAATCAAAATCCCAACAGCTTACTTTACAGAAATAGAGAAGGAAATTACCAAATTCATCTAGAAGGGTAAGTGTACCTGAATAGCCAAAAACATGTTAAAAAAGAAGAGCAACATGGGAGAAATTACACTGCCTGACCTTAAAACATATTACAAAGCTACAGTGGTCAAAATAGCATGGTACTGGCATAAAGATAGACACATTGATCAGTGGAATAGAATTGAGAACCCAGAAAAAAACCCTCACCTATACAGTCAACTGGTTTTTGACAAACCTACCAAGTCCATGCTAACAGGACAAAACAGTCTTTTTAACAAATGGTGCTGGGAGAACTGGATAGCTATAACCAAAAGAATGAAAGAGGACCCCTATCTCACACCTTATACAAGAATCAACTCAAAATGGATCAAAGATCTAAATATAAAAGCCAGGACCATAAAATTAGTAGAAGAAAATGTAGGGAAACATCTTCAAGAACTTGTAGTAGGTCGCAGTTTCTTGGACCTTACACCCAAAGCACGTGTAACAAAAGAAAATAGATAAATGGGATGTCTCAAAATTAAACACTTTTGGATCTCACAGGACTTTGTCTAAAGGGCAAAAAGGCAGCCAACTCAATGGGAAAAAATATTTGGATATCACATATCTGATAAGGTTTAATTCCATGATATATAAAGAGATGTTACAACTCAACAATAAAAAGACAAACAATCCAATTAAAAGTGGGCAAAAAGCTTGAATAGACATTTCTCCAAAGAAGAAGTACAAATGGCAAAAAAACACTTGAAGAAATGCTCAACATCACTCATGATTAGGGAAATGCTAATCAAAACTACAATGAGATATCTTTTCACACTTATCAGAATGGCCAATATTAAAAAGACAGAGAACTACAAGTGTTGGAGTGAATGTGGAGAGATAGGAACACTTATTCACTGTTGGTGGGAATGCAGAATGGTATAGCCACTGTGGACTGTTTGGCAGTTCCTATAGAAGGTGAATATAGACTTTCCACATGACCCACCAATACCACTACTGGGTATATACCCAGAAGTACTGAGAGCAGTGACACAAAGAGACATCTGCACACCGATGCTCATAGCAAAAATATCCACCATTACCAAAAGTTGGAAAAAACCCAGGTGTCCATCAACAGATGAATGGATAAACAAACTGTGGTTTATTCACATGATGGAATATTATGCAGGTGTAAGAAGAAATGAAGTCGTAAAGCATATGATAATATGGATGAACCTGGAGGACATTATGTTGAATGAAGCAAGCCAGACACAAAAGGACAAATACTGTATGAGTGCATTACTATGAACCAAATATATCGTGTAACACATTGTTTGATTAAAAAAAAATATGTATCCAGTACATTTAATTGAGAAATGTATATATTTATTAATCTGTGTTTACTTTTTAGTTTTTAATTCTTTATATTTTCAATTATTAAATGTACATAATATAGTAAAAAAAAAAAGTTAAAAAAAAGAAAAGGTAAAAAAGTAGACTATATTATGACACAAGAACTATAAACCAAATTTCAAAATGGATGAAATAAGTAATGCCTTTACATTATAACATCGAATGTTAATGACTTAAACTCCCCAATCAAAAGAAACAGACTGATAGAATGGTTTAAAAAATATGACCCTTCTATATGGTGTCTACAAGAGATTTACCTCAGACATAAGGACATAAACAGGCTAAGAGTGAAAAGTTGGAAAAAGATATTCCATGCAAATAGTAACCAAAAAAGATTTGGGGTAGCAATACTAATATTGGACAAAATAGATTTTAAATGAAAAACTGTTATAAGGGATGAAGACAGTCATTATTTATTAATAAAAGGGCAAATCAACAAAAAGAAATAACTATTCTAAATATTTGTGTACCTAACCTCAGTGCACCAGATACTTGAGGCAAAGCTGAAGGGAGAAATAGATGTCTCTACAATAATAGTTGGAGACATCAATACAACAGTCTCCATATGTATAGAACATCTGGACAGAAGATAGATAAAGAAATAGATATCTTGAACAATATGATAAATTAACTAGACCTAACAGACATCTGTAGAGCACTGCACCCCAAAACAGTAGGATATTCTTTTCAAGTGTTCATGGACTCTTCTCCAAGATAGACAATATGTCACAAGACCAGTCTCAATAAATTTAAAAAGATTGAAATAATAAAAAACACATTCTCTGATCATTAACAGATGAAACTGGATCAATAATGCACAGAAAAATGGAAAATCAATAAATATATGAAGATTAAACAACACACTCTTAAACAACCAGTGGATCAAAGACGAAATTGCAAGAGAATTCAGGAAATATCTTGAGACGAATGAAAATGAGAACACAACATATCAAAACATATGGGACACTGCGAAGACAGTCCTGAGAGGGAAATTTATAGCCATCAATGCTTACATTAAAAAAGAATCAAGGGATAATTTGAATTTCTAACTGCACAACTGAAAGAACTAGAAGAACAGCAAACTAATCATAAACCAAGATGAAGGAAAAAATAGCAAAGATCAGGGCAGAAATCAATGAAATTGAGAACAAAATACAATAAAAAGAATCAACAAAACCAACGGTTGGTTCTTTGAATTGATCTACAAAATTGACAAACACTTAGCTAGACTGACAAAGAAAAAAAGAAAAAAGACAAAGAGTGAATAAAACCATTTGAGATGGGGGACATTACTTTTGACCCTGTAGAAAGAAGAGAGATCATAAGAGTATACTAGGAAAAACTGTGTGCCAAAAAAAATATTTAAAAAATGGATGAGATAGACAAATTCCTGTAAACACATGAAACACATACACTGGCTTTATTTTTTTAAAACATATATTTTTTAAAGATACTTAGATTACACAAAATGTTACACAAAAAATATAAGAGATTCCCATATGCCCCACTCTCCACAACTCCCACTCTTCCCACATTAACAACTTCTATCATTAGTGTGGTACATTCATTGCAATTGATGAACACACGTGAATCATTGCCACTAAGCATGGATTGTAGTTTACATTGTAGTTTACACTCTCTCCCATTCAATTCTGTATGTTATGGCAAGATATATAATAGTCTGTATCTATCATTGCAATGTCATTAAGGACAATTCCAAGTCCCAAAAATGCCCTCATTTTACACATCTTTTTTCCCTCTTGCAGCCTTCAGAAACTCCAGTGACCACTAATGTAATTTATTCCATTGCTAGAATCACAATTAATCTATAGTAGAATACCAGTATGTCCACTCTAGTCCATATTTTATTCCCCAATCCTGAGGATTCTGGGATGGTGATGTCCACTCCTCCTCTAACTGAGAGGGGCCTCGATCCCATACGGCTAAAGGATGGGACTCTTTTGTTTGCAATTGTAGTCTCTCTCGGTTTCCTGGGTGAGTACAATGAAATGGATCTCTGGTGAGGCTCAGAGCCCAGCTGGCACATGGGCAGCCCAAAGATTCAAGTCTCTTGGATGTACACCTACCAACTCCAACACCAACTATAGGTCCAATTAGAAGGGACAGAAGAGGCACATGGAGAGAAGTCAGATCTGAGTCCTACTCTTTCACACTCAGGAACACAAACCCAAAGTAGAGCCCACTGGTGAGGCACCAACCTCCAGAGCTATATGTCATGACCATAGGACCTGGGTGTCTCCAGAGCCCTCAAGGGCTCCACTGTTTGGGGTAGTATCTACATGGGTAGTCTATGAGATCCTGCTGAGACGTGCATAAGCGTTACCTCTGGGATGACCTCCTGACTCACTTTGAAGTCTCTTAGCCATGAAAACTCATTTGTCTTTAACTTTCCCCCATTTTATTCGAGGTCTTTTTCCAGTTGCATTGCTTGTTGGTGTTTGGTACTAATCACTTGTTGCCAAGCCGGCTCATCCCCAGGAGTCATGTCCCACACTGGGGTGAAGGTAATGTATTTACACGCTGAGTTTGGCTTAGACATAGGCCACATTTGAACAACATGGAGGCTCTCAAGAGGTAACTATTAGGCACCCCACAGCACTGGACTAAGTTGAAATTTCAACAGCAAAGGCTCATAAGCATAATTGCCAATATCAAGGGCCCATTAATGGACGATCTTTCTTTGCTAGTCATTGTCCTGCACTTGGGGGGATTGTTTCTGTTGTGTTAGAGACTATCTCAGAGCTCTCCAGGATGGGAATTCAATATTCTTTCAGTTCTTATGTGAATCTCCACCCACTGTGACAATGCCCCATGAACATTTGAACACATTTATATACCTTATAGGTATGCTCAGGTGAACTTCCTCCCATGTAACTGCCATCACTGACACCCCACACCAATGATCCTCCCCTGTTGTAACCTAAAATTTATTCAAAAATGAAGCCAAGAATTTCACCAAATACAATTGATAGGAAAATGAATGAATAATGATAGGTTTAAACATAAGAAATAAAATACATAATAATTTAGAAAAACTAAAACTAAAATAAAATTTAAAAATTGGGATATAAAATAATGAAAAATATTTAGAAAATTTTTTTGACATTTTTCCTTTCATCACTGCAATATCTGTCATCCTGTATGTACAGTGACAATTTCTTCAATTTTTTCCCTCAGTGTTTGCTTTTCTAAAATTTTGTCTTCAGAGAAGTTTTAGGTCACAGTAAAGTCACATACAGAACACAACAGACTCCCATATACCCAACATCCTCCCCCTTTTCCCCCTTCCCATGTCAATAACCTTTTTATATGTGGATGGTATATTTCTTACAACTGATGTACAAATATTAAAACATAACCACTGACCATGGTCAATGGTTTACATTATGGTCTACACTCTAGGCCATACACTTTTATAAACTGTGATAAAATTCAACATGGCCTGTATCCATCACTG
The DNA here is from genome assembly GCA_029593785.1 of Cabassous unicinctus. Lineage (NCBI taxonomy): Eukaryota > Metazoa > Chordata > Mammalia > Cingulata > Chlamyphoridae > Cabassous > Cabassous unicinctus. Next base: position 5,542 of record JAQZBX010011607.1, on the reverse strand, counting down.
CTAGATCATGAAGAACCCTTACATTGTGCCCTAAATACACCCTCTTCCATCTATTCTATTCCTTCCTCCCCTTCCCCTCACAGCCCACATCAAACACCAGGCTTCACTACCTGAAGGACAAGGTTCATTGTTACTTGCAACAACACTGAGGGCTTGACACACTGGTCTGTCCTTCCATTTTAGGAGCTGCCCATGCTCTTGAGAGACACCCACCCCTCTGTTTGAGAACATGTCTGGCTATCACAGGATGGGAGTCCAATTCTTTCTCACTCATTATGTGGGTCTCTACCCACTGATACAATACATTATGACAAAATGATCAATCACACATTCTCTAGAAGATTGCTTCAGTTGCACCCTCTCATGAATGCCCCCCATCCAGCACCTTAACCCAGTAACACTTCCTTGTCATATTGTCAAAAGAGCTTTCCCAAGGGTGTAGTCTTAAGCACATACCCACGAATCCCCACTGTTTACCTGCTCCCTCCCCCAACCCTACCCCAGTTCTATGGACCTTTCAACCAACCCTCCCCAACCTAACCCCCTGTAAAACTTGGACCACACAACCCAACAGTATCGGTACACCCCTTTCATATCCCATCACTGCACAATAACTCCTATCTGTCTTATCATAGATTTCACCCTTATGGGCATTGGTTCACCTTCTCCCTTTCTATTTCCTGTAAACCTATCTTCCAGATTCTAGCTCTCTGAGTCTTCTCAATTTGCTTAATTCATATCAGTGAGGTAATGTAATATTTTGTCCTTCAGTGCCTGGCTTGCTTCACTCAACGTAAGGTCCCCAAGATTCATCCATGTTAGCCCTTATGTTAGTATATTACAGCTGAGTAATATACCATTGTATGTATATACCACAGATTGTTGATCCATTCATCTGTTGATGAGCATTTGGGTTGATTCCAACTTTTAGCAATAGTGAATAATGCTGCAATGAACACTGGTGTGCATATATATGTTCATGTGCTTGCCTTCAATTTTTCTGGGTCTATACCCAGCAGCAGAACTGCTGGATCATATGGCAGAGATACAGTTAGTTGTTTGAGGAATTGCCACACTGTCCTCCACAATGGCTGGATCATTCTACATTCTGACCAGCAGTGGATGAGGGTTCCTATTCCTCCACATCCTCTCCAACACTTGTAGTCCTCTGTTTTTGTTAATGGCCTCTGGTAAAATGGGTGTATGACAATATCTCATTTTACTTTTGATTTGCATTTCCCTAACAGCTAGTGCTGTTGAGCATCTTTTCATGTGCTTTTTAACCTTTTGTATTTCTTCTTTGGAGAAGTGTCTGTTCCAATCACTTGCCCATTTTTTAATGTGTTGTTTGTCTTTTTATTTTTGAGATATAGGATTTCTTTATACATGCTGGATATTAGGCTCCTATCAGATATATGGTTACCAAATATTTTCTCCCACTGAGTAGGCTGTCTTTTCACTTTCTTGACAAATTCCTTTGAGGTGCAAAATGTTTTAATTTTGAGGATGTCCTACTTATCATTTTTTCTTTCACTGCTCATGCTTTGGATGTGAAGTTCATGAAACCATTTCTTATTACAGGATCCTTTAGATGCATCCCTACATTATCTTCCAAGGCTTTTATGGCCTTGGCTCTTATATTTAGATCTTTGATTACTCTTGAATTGAATTTTGTATAAGTTGTGAGATGTTGTTCCTCTCTCATTCTTTTGGATGTGGATATCCAGTTCTCAAGTACCATTTGTTGAAGAGGCCATTCTCTCTCAGTTAAGTGGGATTGGTGGCCTTGTTGAATATCAGATGACTGTATATGTAAGGATATATTTCAGAACTCTCAATTCAGTTCTTTTGGTCAGTATGTCTATCCTTGTGCCAATACCATGCAGTTTTGACCACTGTAGCTTTGTAACATGTTTTAAAGTCTGATAGTGTGATTCCTCCGAATTCATTTTTCTTTTTCAATATGTCTTTGGCTATTCAATGCCCCTTGCCTTCCAGATAAATTGCTAATCACATTTAAAAAAACACACCAAATGAATTACACACCATAACCAAGTGGGTTTCATCCCTGGTATGTAAGGATGGCTCACCATAAGAAAATCAATCAATGTAATACACCCCATAAACAGATCAAAAGCAAAAAAACAACAACACATGATCATTTCTATAGATGCAGAAAAAGCATTTGCGAAAATGCTTTCCTGATAAAAACACTGTAAAGAATAGGAATAGAGAAATCTACAACAAAGCTTCTAGAGCATTTAAATGAGTTCAGTAATGTCACAGGTTATTAGATCGATGTACAAAAATCAGTAGCATTTCTGTGCACCAATAATGAGCAATGTGAGGAGGAAATCAAGAAAAAAATCCCATTTTCGATAGCAACCAAAAGAATCAAATACTTAGGAATAAATTTATCTAAAATGTAAATGACATACACAGAAAACTAAAGAACACTGTTAAAGGAAATCAAGGAAGACAAATAAATGGAAGATTATTCCCTATTCATGGATGGAAAGACTAAACATCATTAACATGTCTATCCTACCCAAACTGATCTACAGATTTAATGCAATCCCAATAAAAATCAACAAATCATTTCTCCCCAAATTGGAAAAACTAACTAGGAAATTTATTTGGAAGTGCCAGAGGCCCTGTATAGCCATACACTGACTTTAGAAGAAATAGAAGAACTCAAAGAAATCAATCACAAGTGAAGAGTTTGAAACAGTCATAAAAAACCTCCCAAAGATGAATAAACTGAGACCCAATGGCTTCACAGATGAATTCTACCAATTATTCAAATATAAACTAATACTGACCTTGCTCAAACTCTTCCAAGAAGTTGTACAGGAAAGAATGCTACCAAACTCATTCTTTGAAGCCAATATCACACTAATACCAAAACCAGATAAAAATACTACAATAAAAAGAAAACTACAGGCAAGCGGGTGTGGCTCAATTGATAGAGCTCCCGTTTAGCATATGGGAGGCCCCGGGTTCGCTTCCCCGGGCCTCCTTGTGAGGGCAGGCTGGCCTGCATGGCACGGTGGGCTGATGCAGCAGGACCTCACAGCAAGGGAGAGATAAGCAGACACAGAGAAGACACATAGTGAATGGACACAGCAAACACAAGCAGCAAGGGGGTGATAAATAAATAAATAAATAAATCTTTAAAAAAAAAAAAGGAAAGAAAACTACAGGCAAATATCTCTAATGAATATAGATGCAAAACTCCTCAACAAAATACTTGCTAACAGAATCCAAAAGCACATTGAAAGAATTATACACCACAATCAGTTGGGTTTTATTCCACGAATGCAAGGGTAGTTCAACACAAGAAAATCAATTAGTATAGAACACCACATTAATAAATTGAAGAAGAAATCACATGATCCTCTCGATTGATGCAGAAAAAGCATTTGACAAAATACAGCATCCTTTCTTGATAAAACACTCCAAAAGATAAGAATAGAAGGTATCTTTCAGAATAGGGTAAAGTACATATATGAAAAACCTACAGCTTGCATTGTACTCAGTGGTGAAAGACTGAAAGCTTTTCTGCTGAGATCAGGAATAATACAGGGATGCCCACTGTCAGCATTATTGATCAATATTGTGCTAGAAGTTCTAGTGAGAGCAATTAGGCCAGACAAAGAAATATAAGGCACCCAAATAGGAAAGGAAGCAGTAAAACTTTCACTTTTTGCTGATGACATGATCATATATTTAGAATATCCTGAAAAATCCACAACAAAGTTAGTAGAATTAATAAAATAGTTCAGTCATATGGCAGGAAATAGGTTAATACACAAAAGTCAATAGCATTTCTATACACTCCTGATGTGCAATCTGAGGAGGAAATCATAAAAAAATTCCATTTATAATAGCAATGAAAACAATCAAATATTTAAGAATAAACTTAACCAAGGACTTAAAGGACCTGTACTCAGAAAATTACAAAGGATTTCTAAAAGAAACTGAAGAAGACTTAAATAAATGGAAGGACATTCCGTGTTCATGAATTGGAAGTCTAAATATTGTTAAGATGTCAATTCTACCAAAACTGATCTACAGATTCAATGCAATCCCAATAAAAAATCCCATCAGCCTTTTTTTACAGAAATCAAAAAGCCAATAATCAAATTTATTTAGAAGGATAAGAGTACCCAAATAGCAAAAAAAAAGTCTTAAAAAAGAAGTATGAAGTTGGAGGACTCTCACATCCTGACTTTAAAGCATCAGTGGTGGGGGAGAGGCAAGATGGCATCAGTTTAAGAGGGTACTCACTGACTAGCTCTCTGGGGATGACCAATTGTGGACGGGGTCCTGCCCGAGGGTCTGTGTTGTGGGCACATGGAGCGAGAAGCTTAGGTCATCTAGTAGCAGGCAGATCGATGGCGTGGAGTGATTGGTGGAGATTCGTGAGTTTTGAGTCTGCCTGTGGTGGTTAACACAGATGGCTGAGCCCCACCCACAGGGAATACGGCTGGTTTGAGCCACAAATCCTGCTCCCAGTGTGAGGGAGCATACTCTGAGGGAGGAGAGGCTCTGACAGAAGGTGGAGAGGGGTTTAACTTCCATGGATTTGGCTGCCTGGACCCCCTCATAATTTTGGGAAGCAGATAAGCTGGCTTGAAACAGTGCCATGCTGAGGGGAGAGGCGAATCTGCTGAGGAAACCTGATTTACCCAGCAGCCTGGTGACAATGAGGCTTGGCCCCAGAGGGGGTGAGTCAGCCAATTTTATTGCTCTGCACTGACAAGCATCAGAGCTTCAGCTCCCCTGGGGAGGCCAGGAAGTGGGAAGGGCTTGATTAGTTTCCACAAGCCTATTTAGAGTCCCCTCGGTGAAGGTGGTGGTCTAGCAGAGGACTTCTTTTGGGTCCCTTATATCGCCAAAAAAAAAAAAAAAAAGAAGATAGTCACTTTTAAAAATGAATTCCTGTTCTTAATTTAGTTTAATAACCAAAATTTGCCTCAAAACCTGCAGATAAAACCCTGAAGGGAAACTGATAAATGCAAGCAGGCTGAGATGATACACAAGGACCCTAGAAGGAACACTTGCTCCTTAGTGTATTAGTCAACCAAAGGGGTGCTAATGTGAAATACCAAAAATGGGTTGGTCTTTACAAAGGTATTTATTTGGGGTAGAAGTCCACAGATACCAGGACATAAAGCATTATGTTTCTTCTCTCACAACAGTCCATTGCCGGTAGACTTTCAAATTCTGTCTTCCATATAACACCAGGAGTAAATCTTGCTAAGTTCTCTGCAACTTTAAAACATGGATCCCCTTTCCTCCAGTTTCCAATAATAGTTTCATCATTTACTTCTAAAGCATCATAGAAAGTCTCTTTAGCATCCATATTACTATCAACAGTCTCTTCAAAGTGATCTAGGCCTTTTCCATCAAGATTTCACAGTTCCTCCAAAAAATACTCCTTACCCATTTATAAAACATTTCCAACATTTTGGTAATTACAAAAGCACTTCCCCACTCCTTGGTACCAAATTCTGTATTAGTCAGCCAAAGGGGTGCT